>JAQIWG010001636.1:0-23479 GCA_034695025.1 Chamaedrilus cognettii | reverse complement strand
GGAAGACGAAAGGAATATGAAGGAAGGATGAAAGGAAGATGAACGGAAGACGAAAGGAATATGAAGGAAGGATGAAAGGAAGATGAACGGAAGACGAAAGGAATATGAAGGAAGGATGAAAAGAAGATGAACGTTAAATCTATCCGAAATCTTAATTGGACCATAAATAAACATCACCAACAATCACAAAACTTCTCCTTCTTTCTCTATATGGTTATCACTGTGACTTTACACAATCGATCAATAAAAATTGCCCAACGTTATATCCAGGCTAATTTACAGACGCAGCCGTAGTAGGTGAATCCGAATCTGGATTAGCAAACGCTACACAATCTGCTATGACACCTAGTTCATTATACCACGGTCTATATGCACAGCGAAACACAGCAATCGGAGCGATCTCCAATTTCTATGATAAACGACAAGTTGTCTCTCCTATCGAGCAGTCCGTGGACTGCTGTGTCAACAGCGTTATGCTTCTTTGGCACACACAATAAGATGTCAGACGGGCGCCGCCAGAGTCTTGAAATGTTGAGTCTTGATACCGGTCTTAAATGTTAAAGTGAAAGTTTGTCAATTTGCGAGTTGCAACCTAAGTCTTAAGTGATAAAGTAAAATTAATCGTTTTGCTTTTCTCACTGCAGCCATCAAGCCTATTTGTGCATGCAATGCTGGATGCTATTTTTACTTAATTGTATCGGTTATATTTCTCGCTACGTTCATTTTCTTCAGTTTGTAAGGTGCATATTGTGTTGCCTTTTGTATGTATTTATTTTTGCTTGGTTATATTGTTTACTACCATTGATTTTGTAAAATAAAGATGATAGAACATTCAGCAGATACTTCAAGACCAATGGAAATAAAAAGACATCTGCGTTCGCTTGAGATCGATTTGTATGAAGTTTATATAACAAAAATAAAAGAGCATGGCAACAGAGATTCTTAAAATGTTCAAGTTAAAAATGAAAACAAAGTCAATCAAAGCAAAGGTCCTGATCAAATGAGCTACTTCATGAAATATTTTGAAAAAGTAAAATCGATTGAAAGAAACTGCAAAATCGCATGCAAGGGTTAAATTTTTTGTTAAAATTAAACTACTTAGCGTAAGGTGGTAGCAATATAAAAACCTATCAATGAGCATGAATACCGTAGTGTAGTAACTAAGTAAGAACTAAGTACCGTGCGCAACTAAGTACTGTAGTACCGGTTACTACAGTAGTGGCATGTGGTTTAGCTACATACTATACAATTCTTAGTCTATGCCGCATTTAAATTTTTGTAAAAACTGCTAATATAAGCAGCTACCACTCAACACAATTTGCAATTAGCTCCTATAGGTTATATAGCCTAACGCGCTGCCTAGCCTCTAATGACACACGCTCGGCACACACGCCCAAGGGCGAATCCAAAATTCGTTGGTGGATATCTAAAGCTTTGTACATGTCTACTACATTTTCCGTTCCAAATGAACATTTGACGTCTTATCTTGACACTATCACACATTTTTCCACCGATCATTGTTACATCTAAATAGGGGGGTGGGGGGATATACCCCCCTGGATCTGTCCTTGCACACGCCCAAGATCCGCTTAGATAGAAATGCCACTCAGACCGAGTCACGGCGGCAATAAATACCTTGAGGAATGACATGTCGTAGTGCTCGTGTCCGTCGAGGAAGACAATCTCCAAGTTGCCGTCCACGTAGGTACAGTTGATGTACTTGCGCTTGTACATATCGTAGCGCACGAGGGGCTGCCCGCTGTGACCGTGGTTTATGCCGTTATCCGACCCCAGACACACTGCACCAACGCGCACCAAGAGCTAATTTAATATAATTATGAAAGGTATTTTTATTAAAGATTTAAATATCAAAGACACATAATTATTATATATCTTTATATTATTATTATTATACTATTATATATCTTAGCAATAATATTAATAATATGTAATTATTAGCGTAGTCATTATGTATCTTAGCAAGAGAAGGAGCTGTTGACCAAAGGGTTGGAAAGTGAAAAAGAGGATTGTGAAGGCAGTGGTTTGGTCTATGCCACTATACTGCGCCGAAACTTTGACACTCCAGAAAGAGGTCATATGAAGAATAGAAGTAGAGAAAAATGGAAAAGATTAGCTAGACAGAGAAGATAACGAATGAAGAAGTGTTGAGGAGAGTAGGGGAAACAAGGTCTATGATGGAAGTGATAGTCAGAAGAAAGAAAAACTGGACTGGACATGTTTTGAGAGGAGAGGCATTGTTGAGAGACGTGATGGAGGGAAGAATGGACGGCAAGAGAGGACCGGGAAGGCCACGAGAAGGAATCATATGCGGATATGAAGAGGAGAAGGGCCGAAGATCGGCTACGGTGGACGGTTTGGACACAAAGGACCTGCCAATTGGCAGAGCACTGAAGAGAGAAATATCTTTATTTTACCACGAAAGCAGTCAAAGATACAAACATAACAAACAAACAGAATTACAACAGTCCTGGCAAAACAGTTCAAGTTAATACGGATGTGCGCACTAATAAAACTATAGCCTACTTGGCAAGTGACATCTTCATTAGATAAACATGTGTGAAGGCGCAGTATGATATGCTACACAATACACATGCGTGCGTGCCTATTTCAACGCAATATGCATAAAGTTTCCTGCTGCTAAAAGTGTTAAATAAGAATGATAATATAAAGCCTATATCAGACGTACAGATATGAGACCATTGCTTATGACCGACTCATTACACGACTTGCATGGCACATATATGAAGGAAGTCTTAAATAAATTACAGACTTCCTATTCTAACACTTAAGACTAGTGTCGCGACTGGCAAATTTACGATCTTTATGTTGAGTGTTAAGACTACAGGAAGTCTTTACACTTAAGGCTGAGTTTTGCCATCAAGAGTTAAAATTTAATCCGAGGTCATGACGTCATCACAGCCAATGAGCGCGCTGAAAGCCTGATCTATGGTTAATTTAGCAAAATGTATTTGATTTTTTTCAGAATAAATCTGGGATAAAAATTTGAACACTAGATGGAAAAACCCGGCCTAAGACTTCCTGAATGCACGTACCATGCAAGTCGTGTAATATGGATCGGTCAAAAGCATAATGGTTTCGCATAGAGATTTGAAAAATAAACCCAAATATTCATAAACCTAACGATTCGTATCATTGAATAGATAGATATATGAGATACAGTGATCCATAAAACTAATGCATCTGCACTGGCACCCGAGTGACCCGACACATCGCTATTACCTCTGCCCCCAACTAATATCTGTGCCCCGAGGCGACAGTAATAATAATGCCTCATACAAAATCGAAATAAAACGAACCGTTCAACGAGAAGATATAAAAACGTTCATTTGCCCCGTCGCTACAGAGCCTTGGTGCCAAAAAAAATTCTTGGCTACAGCAATTACATACCAGCGGTTTTCAAGCATTCGAGAATGTGAAAATCTACAATTGGCGCCCCTCTATGAAAGGATGCCTTTAGGGTTTCGAACTAAACCGCAACCCTAATTTGTGACCACGCAAAATCTAGTGCGCTTTCACAAAACCACTGCAGTGGCTTCGTTAGCTAACCAAGCGCAAAACAGACGCGTACCATTCACATTATGAGCGCCTCCATTCAGAATCATAAGAACAACCGAACCGAATGCCTCAGAAATTTTCTATGGAAAGCCGCTTGAAAGAACAAAATTTATAAGAGCAATGAGATTTAAGAGGATGTGCGATCGCCAATAAATGAAATACAAGTATATAATGAAAACAATGATGAATCATAGTACAAACCAAGATGCATACGGCGCGGGTGAAATCTACCATAATGAATTCCTAGCGAAAATACTGACCAATCAAGGTAATTTACAGCAGAGATTTATGACCGGCTCCAATATGTTTTTTCTAAGATAATTTAATTAACCCCTAGTCGGATATTTTAGTTACAATGCACTTTACGCTTTGCGACTTGCAAATTTGTGACTTGGCAACTGTGACTTTTCGACTTTATGACTTTGCAACTGCGACTGACTGACTGCGACTTCACAACTTTGCTACTTAGCTTATCAAATCATTCACTACAGTCTCCTCCTCGACACGCAGCGAGCCTCGACGAATCTGTCTGCCATGGCGCTATTTTAAAGCTTTTTCATCATTTTCTTCACTCTAATGCAGCAAAACCAATGAGGTATTAAATCGGGCCATCCATAGACAATCATTCCACTGGCCTATGCTAATGACCAATCCAAACATTTGAGCCACAAACCTTTATTCTGTCAGGTTACTTAGGCAAAGTAAGGGCATGACAGACTTTTTGTATACAAAAGGCAAAACAAGCTCAAGACAAATGAAACTGGTTGACCTCTGAAACATTGAAACATTGAAAGAAATAGGCATACATTGTGCATGTACCTACCTCACTGCGCGACATGAGTATTTAATGATTATGACGCCTTTACTATAATACCAGCCCACACATATCAATTGATACTAAACAGAAAATTGTAGGATTTTCGTACGGAAGTTTAATTATTGATAATATCACATTATTAGAAATTTATCAAGCAGCAAACTAAAAAATTTTTAGGCCTAACCCAGCAGTTCTATAATCAAACAAGAAATAAATCAATGATGTATAAAAAAAACTATTTCAATAATACAATCGTAGTGGCACTTCTTTGAACTCTGAATTGAGGACAGCTTCAACGTAAACCTCCTAGCACTGCCCTGATTGGTCGCGACGTGCGCCAATCAGCGGAGATCTCTCACATTAAACTCCAACTCGCACTCTAGCGAACGGATGTGACGCAAAGAAAATGGAATTAGAGGAAATTGTACTGAAGTCGCGCCTGCAACCCGACACGCTCTAAATCCACCCAGTTCACGCTCACATGGCTAAGTTGCACTTACCAGCAAAAATTCAATGAATGATGGATGGTTTTTAGGGATTAAGGACCGTGTGCAGTAACAATGGATATTGCAGTCAGTTCAGTGAATCGAGGTCAAACAAAGAATCGCCTCCTAGTCCTTAGGCTAATCTAAGATTTTTGATATCTTCCCATTGGTGTTACAAAGTGATCTCATTTGAACACTGACCATTTATTGCTTCACGGTATTAAGAGTCCCCAGAAGAGCTTTTAGCTTCACATTCTCTATACCCATAATATTCAATTCGGGATTAAATTTTATAACTCGCAGTTAAAATTAATATAACTCTACAAATTGGTTAAAAGTCACCCTTACATTAAATCCAGCCCTTTTTTGTCGTCCCTTACTATTCGCCCAAGGAGCTCTGAAGCAGCTTGGCATACTCGCTTGTATCTGTAAGGCAATTGCAACGCACCAAAAATGCCATGCAATGAGGATGGAAAAACATCGCTTCCTTAAATCGCGAAGTGCGGATGAGTTTTGTTGTTTTTCATGTTGCTTTGCATGCAGCATACAAAATTAATGAATGAATGCGATAGAGTCGAACTGGAGGAATTGATACGGTCAGACAAAACATACTCCAGAGTTCAGAGTTCACTAAGGAAACGATTGTGGAATTGGCAGCAGTGCAGTTGTGTGATGTAGACTCAGAAGAGAGAGGAGAGTGCAGACTGTAGACAAGAGCGTCTTTGTTGGGGCGATAGTAGTCGCAGACGTGACTCGGCTACAGTAGTGTAAGTGCCGCTACAGTAGTGTAAGTGCCGCTACAGTAGTGTAAGTGCCGCTACAGTAGTGTAAGTGCCGCTACAGTAGTTTAAGTGCCGCTACAGTAGTGTAAATGCCGCTACAGTAGTGTAAGTGCCGCTACAGTAGTGTAAGTGCCGCTACAGTAGTGTAAGTGCCATGCTCTGGGAAACATAACCTTTGTGACCGTCGGTTCTTCTTAACACGCTTGTTGTTCCACAATGTGAAATATGCCATGTCTAATGGATATGTTACAGGGATCTGTACCATCAGGGAATCTACACGGTGTTTCAGGAAAACGGGACCCAGTAGAATGATCAATATAACTCAGCCAATTGCCAATCGATTTACATGAAACTTGAAACACTAATACCAGAGGGATTTGCGATTATAATGAATTCATGGTTTGTGTTAAAACTGTCCAACATTAGCTGCTACACACGCACGAAGACGGCCACGCCATTGTTTGACTGACGCGTCAACGACACGCTGGTCCAGCTTTTCCCACTCATCCACGATGTGCTGTTATGATTAAACGCGAACTGTACGAAAATCAAGATAGATAGTTAACGACAGCGGTGCAATACCATGTGCCTACGACGTTCAAAGTTTCATGTAAATCGATTAGCAATTGGTTGAGTAATAATGATCATTCTACTGGTTCCCATTTTCCTGAATCACCGTGTATACATTCCCTAGGAAATAATATACACATAGGTCGTTTCTTTTTGAACACGCTTGTTCATACCATACCACAATGTTGAATAAATAATGATATACTATATGATACAATAATAATATACTGCTAATCATTTATCGTTAACTGACAATGTGGTACCGGTAGCCTGACAGCTGGTAATTTGTTAACTATTAACGACAAAATCATTAACCAATTTATCAACTATGAATGTTAAAAAATCTCTATAAAAGTAGCATAAAAAATGCATTAACAGACGCAGATTTTTTTAAATTAATAAAACTCTTCGTTCTTACAATTTTTGAAACCACTAGCCTTGAGTCACGAATAATACATAGTTTACTTAATATAAGTTTCTTTGCAGTGCAAAACCACTCGGTCACACAGAGCACTATGTACATTTGTAGCGTATATGTTGAGCAGCCTATATTAGGCATGCTGACACTTCAAAACACAATGAGCAAGCCTCATCAAGCATTCTGGAAGGCACTTTCTAAGATTAAAAATCCTCTCAACGCAGACTCAAAACAGCGAGACAGCAAATTTTTCTCCGGTTTCGAATGCAACCAAAATATAAATCATTTGAGTGTTAAAGTAAGAGGGAGTCGATCATTTGGGCTCAGTGTCTTTATCTGAAAAATTTGGTTTTGGTTTGATGTTCATTTTACAAATCTTAATGATGTAAGACTCCTCAAAAAATGAAGAGCGCTTTTGAAAAACTGGTAAACTAACCAAACATAAGTTTAACTTGCAACTGATGCACACCAATTTAAAAACGAAAAAGATTTTCTTTCACTTTGAGTCGATCCCAGCAAGTCGGGGAACAAAGAACAGACTTGCAGCCCAGAGCTCCCCAGGCGTGTCGTAAAAGGCGACTAAACAAGGGAGAATGACTCAGTGGTGTTCCTAGACACGGTGCTTAAAATAACTCCCCTCGTCCCTTCATATTAAGTGCTTGGTCTCAATTCAATATGTGCAATATCGAGTTATGAGAACAGTAAGCGTAGTAAAATCATCATTACATATTTTGTGATAGGCTAATCTATAACGACAACGAAAGTGATTGCCCGAACGAAAGATGAACTACAAGTAAAATGATTGATCCCGGACTAAATCAGAACCAAAACTAAAATGATTTTCTGAAAATGTAATGCAGCTGTACACTTTCATTAAGTTTTATCACGATAACGAAAGCGATTGCCCGAAAGGAAATGAATTTAAAAAAAGATAGTTTCCAAACTAAAATTGAACTATAAGATAACAAATATAATTTTAGAACTAAAATATGATCGAGTCACGCCTTCATTATCTGTTGACAGTGCACCCAACATCAATATGCTTCTAAGGGCTTCCGTAAGGCTTTTTCTTCTGGCGTCCAGACGCCATGACTCAAGTGTTTGTCGTTTCTAGACGCCATGGTCTTTATCTTATAGCGTCGCAGCTGTGAAATTACTAACATAAAATATATATAACTAATTACAGTGAAGCAGGGACCTTGGCAATCTGGCCGTGGTGACGCCGAGGCAACCATTTTTGGTTTCCTGAGACGCCGGGGGTACGATTTTTTGGTTTCCGAGTCAAATTTTCAGGCATCAAAAACGAGTCGACGTCAGTTAAGTGAAGTGCTGCCTGTTTAATCCGTTTGACCTGCCATACGCTCAAAAGAACAAATTACTCCTTGTTCGTTCATGGAAGAACACCGGATTACACCGAGTCCATTCGCGTGAAAACAAATTGCTTTCCTCGCTCATTTATCAATCACGACTTAGGGCAGACATTCCCACAATTACACAGAATTTTCTTTTTTTACACAAAGCCGAACTAAAACTAAATTGAAGTCACAGCAAGGCATAAAGATAAATAGGGTTCGAAATGGGTGCAAATTTAAATGCTGCAAAGAACAAAGCCGACTGTCACACACATTTCAATAAGATGAAACATGAATATGGAGATAAAATACACATAATAGCGACCGCTGAAGCTTAGAAGAATTGACAACCAGTGTTGTTACTCACTTTCAGCAAAAGGCACCAAAATACGCGCAAAAAGCACATTTCTGGTCCAAAAATATGATGGACAAGCATCAACTTTCAAAAAGCATATATTCCAAAATACGTTTAAAAGTTGTGTTTCTGCACATTTCGCGAGGTGGCATGGACTCCGCATTGTGCTCTCCAAAAAACATTTTTCATATTTTCATCTCTTCATTTTCCATACCTTTTATGTAAATCTTTATCTTGTGTCCACATTTTACTTCACAATGTACTCCACATTTGGCATTATAAGCTCATTCTCCGCAAATTGATTGATCTTCACACTACAATAGTCGTTGCCGTTCGCCCCCCCCCCCCTCCACCTCCCCGACTCCCCCACGACGCTAGTACCGACAGACGCAGCACTGCCAACATTCATTTCAAATTTCATCCAATAAACTCTAAACCCGAGTCGTCGTGGACAATTCGCGCCTCGATCAATTCCATGCGTCGTACGGTGGCAATAACGTTCCTGCTCAGCTGGACGCCACCTAGAGTACAGCCACTCGCATCGACAAGGGGTTTGAGAGAGTTGAACCCCCCTAAAACTAAACGAATCTCCTTTTTATAGTGTAATCTGTTAATGTCCATGTTTTCACACAGCCCTGATCACGACTACTGGAGCTGGGTTTTTACGGCCGGATGCTTTTTCTGACGCCAACTAAATAGATAATTATCTGGCACGGTGTTAGCAGCTAGAAACACTTGTGTGTTTAACAGCCGTGCTGAAGGGCTGTAAACCCCCTAACAGAAATTTAAACTCCTCAATTGATCCGACAAGTGCCCTTGGGGATTCAGTTTTGGCCTCGCTAGGCCTCTATGATGCTTTATACATTTTTAGATTTTCAGTCCTTTGGGAGAGAAGACTTTTTACTCTCTGTGCATTACTCACGAGCGGGGGTGGGGGGGGGGGGGTGCCGGGTGCTGACACGGTAGTTTTTAAATGAAGCATAATGTACCGGTATATTTTTTTAGAAATCTTAACAGTGCTTCTTCATTTTGACCCCAAGTCTTTTATTCACCACCACGGCAGTGCACAGTAAAGAAATAAAAACTTAAAGAAACGTACAGTTGACGTGCAGATATAAAATTTGCTGCGCAAAGACACAGTAGGTCTATATCAGGTATCAGAAGAAAGAGTTCACAGAGCCTAAGAAATAGTCGTTAATAATAGACAAGTCAAGCACTAACGACTGCTTTGATACACCGTACAAAACAGCAAGTTATGACTGTTCATCCTAGCCCCATACATCAAAAAGAGCTCTCCAAATGGAATAAAGGGCTTAAATAAAGCGTGCCAAAAAACTCTTACTCCAGATTTTATTTTACAACTGCACAACGTCCTATTGGTCGAAACACACCTTTACATACAGGCCTGCCCCCCCCCGAGCTCATTCTGGCCGATGACAGCCCCGGTAGAGCCCACTCCCTGTCCCTTGCTTGCACTCTAGGCCTACCGAGACTGCTCTAATTCAGCAATCCTTCCTCAGTGACGACAACGAGTCACGCACGGAGGATAATTATTCATCTTACTTGATTACCAGCGCAAGCATAAGCTAAAATCGGAAACCATAACGTCTGAGTTCTTCTTTCTGCAGTGTTCTGCCACATGGCAGGTCTTTGGTGTCAAAATCTTCCACCCTAACCGATCTTCGGCTCTTCTCTTCATCTCTGAAGACTCAGAAATCGATTCAGAAGACTGAAAAATCTGATGACTACGTTCATGAGAACTATTTGAGAGGAAGATAGCAAAGTTGTCTTTCCTGTAAATTTATGCTTAAAGAATTATGGACTACAAGTTTTTGGGCAAGTAATGTAATTGGCACAAGGGTGTAGAAAATACCGTATAAAAAAAAAACATTTTTTAGCAAACTAACAGGGTTTATATAAATTTGTCGCTTGCTTCAGCAGCCAACAAACTGTATATAAAAATAAAAATAAAAATTCAATAGCGATTAAAAACATCAAATACTTTACTTTTAAAATAGCACCTATCATCTCAATGATTGCATAATTCATGTAATCTCAGTGCGTGTTGTACACTCTCTTTGCTTTAGACTACAATGTGAAAAACCGTTTAAGTGCACTTGCACACTTCACCGCTACGTTTGGCAACCAATTTTTCAAGAACACTAATCATCATAATTCCGAATTCGTCGAGAACACAATTGGCATTCTACACAGTCATTGCTAATGGCACGGACAAGAAAAAGGTGTAAAGCTGATAACGATAACTGACAATAAGTTGTTGATTGATCAACTGATACCATCGATGTATGATTGGATCCAACTAAGATACTCATAAATTCTTGGTATCTCGGCAAGAAATATGATTAGATTGCATCTTTGCGCATCATTTCTAGCTGTCATTATAAACTTTATCATGTTACAAAAATATCACAAGAAATCTGATGATTGAGTTACAAATTATTTCGGTCCTTCATTCAACAAAATAGCCAAAGATCCAGTGAAATGATATCGTTATAGTGAGCCAGGCTGCAGTCAGCATGCACCGTGGTGGAGTTGTAGTTTAAGGACCGTGTGTAGTAACAAGTAGGGGAACAAAGAATAGACTTGCAGCCCAGAGCTCCCCGGGCGAGTCGTAAAAGGCGACTAAAGAGGGAGAGCGGTTACACAGAACTGAACTTACAGAGAACCGGACCGTAATAGTCTTTGTTATTACACATGGTCCTTCAAAGTCACAAACGCATGATCCTTCCTTTCAAAAGCACAGACTGCTTCCCCTTCACTAGTCACATTTTACGACTCGCTCGGGGAGCTCTGGGCTGCAAGCCAGTTTTGTTTCCCTTGCTGGGGGTGGGGGGTAAAAGAAGAATAAAAATGAGTAAATTAGTAATAATAAAGGAGGATTATTGGAATAATTATTGAGGGATAAAAGGGAGGTATAAAACGTATGCACCTCTATCTATTATTATATTTCCCCAGCAAGTCGGGGAACAAAGAATAGATTTTCCGCCCAGCGCTCCCCAGGCGAGTCGTAAAACGCGACTAAAGAGGGGGGAGCGGTTATATGGCAGCCTTCTGACACAGAACCGGACCGTAATAGTCTTCGTTACTACACACGATCCTTAACATTCAACCGCAACACCTGTCATATATTTCATTAATCAGATCATCAACATGTCAGGGGTGTCAATGTGGCTTCTGAAATAGAAAAAGGGCTGCTGGCCTTTTTCAGGTTCTAAGCCATACATAGAACACGCCAAGCGTCATTTTCATTAAAATGCAAACCGGAAATGACGCTGACAAAGCGCCAGGAGATTCCTTTGATGGCCATTGTGAAGCAGGCACGAAAGTTCAAAACAAGATAATGAAGTCCATCAAACAGCACATGCATGTACATTACAGATGTAAGCCTAAAGAAAAATTAGTACAACAAAACATTTAGCACAGTTTTTAAAGTTGGTAAATAGTATGTATTAAAAGGTAAGCAGTTGTCGTGTACAGTATATCACGGTTTTGCTGCAATATTATTGTCGGATATCAAATATTTTTAAAAGATATACTTCCAAAATTAAAATCAGCACCAATTTTAGAAAAAATGAATCAGCACTTTACTCAAACGCGACTTCAAAGCTTTTCAAGACTATGGCGTTTGGCACCAAACGCCGATTGCCAAATAATTCAAACAATTCTAAGTCTTGTTTTGCAACATCCGTTGTTTGTGTCGCGTGCCTTCAACCCCAGACACCCCATTCACAAGAACCAGTCCCTGGTTCACTAGCAAATTCTAGTCTCGACCAGCAGTCCATTAACCGCGCTGCGTGCCTCACGCAGCGCCACATTGTGCCGGTTGCCTGTTCGTTGTGAATAAATATCGTCGACCGGCGGCTGACCACTCGATCGATAACAGCACGAGAGGAATCCGTCGTCCACGCGATTCGTTGGCAACATTGTACTTCGTTGGTCAACAAACGCTTGCACATTTTGCAACTGATCTGCAAATATTATTGTTTGCAGCTACCAGCCGTGTAACCAAGTTCACAGAATTCCCACGATCTTTAGCCAGAGGCGTTGCAGCTGAAGGGAGCTTATCTTGTGTTGAATATATACCAATGCGTTTACTGCACTTGTGACGTAATCAAGAATTATCAGTTAGCATCTATAGGTTATTTTTCTTTCAACCAATATAGGCCATGGCACACGACCCACAGCCGATAAATTTCTCTGACAATCTTCAGACATCTCCACATTTTTCTCAATGTGCTTTAGCAAAACGATTTAGCCCAAAGCGCAGTCGCGCTTTTAGTTCTTCACCAATTGCTTCAACATATATGTTCAACTCCCGCTTGCATGTACCTCCATTCGTGCAAAACTAAGTTCACTGCTAAAAGGCTTAAGTTGTAATCTACTTGCAACAGCTGCACTGTTCTGGATAGTTTTCGGCTATTCTTAACCTTGTTTCTGCGAAATCTTGAGAACGTATACCAGATTCCACAAAGCAGGACCAAAAGAAGAAACATTAATGTTTTGTGCAAGCAGTGTAGCCTGCTTGGTCGCCAATAATTAGATCCACTCAACAAGGTCGCCTTCTTTAAAGTTTAGACTTCAAACGCTCACACTGAGCAAGTGGGCGATGACGAGAGACGTCATTCTGCGCAAAGACACTCGAAGTGATAGAGTCTAAAATGGTGGCAGTTGCAGACGGACGAAACCAGCACAGCACTCGCGGACCAGGACTGTTAAAAATTTGTCATGGGGACGAGAAAATATTCGCTATATTTTGGCAAGCGCTAAAAATAGCACCCGCCAAGAAACCATCACAAATCTATATGACTTCTATGAGTTGTACATCGAATCGAAAAAACTATATACAAGTACATACTGTAGTGGTTTTTTCAATGCAGTAAATGTTTTCGTGCAGTAAATGCAGCGAAAATAGTGTTCTTGGGAGGTTTCATCTTGGGAGGTTTCATCGGAAACTGTTAGCGGCTTAGTAATACCTATAGTAATATTAGAGAACCGTTCCCTGATATGGGGAGGGGTGGACCTGACCTTCATTATTAACATTCGCCAGCTCCTGTTTACAACATAGGCCTTCTTTTTAATGTACCCCACGAAATTGGTGTCTTTTTGAAATTTGATATTTATAGCCCTCGTCAATCCTTAGCGCCTCTGCTAACTCTAGTCTCGCAGATCAATTCTCAAGTCTAGCAAGACGCTAGAAGTCTATGCCAATTGTTCCCTAAACCTTCTAGCTTACATGTATGCCTAGGTGTTTAATAGAGCGCCAGGTCCTGTCATGCTCAATGAACAAATCGAGTTCGATTCATCAGATCGCAAGAAGTTGATCCGATTTTTTCAATTTCGATTTGAAACATTACCCACATCAGCGGTTAAAAAAATCGGTTCAAGATTAATTATTCTCAAGTTTGCATTTTAACTTTTACTCCGCATTGAACATAAGAGCATTGAACATAAGGGCGTTAAACTCCCCGTAATATACGAGTCTCACAAAAGTTGAAAATATTTTATCGACATGAAAATAGAGCAAAACAAAATACATTTATTGAGTGTGTGGGTAACATCTTTAAATATCTCCCTCCCCGTTGAGCACCTGAATGAAGTTAATGATCTTCTAATAAAGCTAACAATATTTGTTTTTTTATTTTGCACTTCCAAATTTTTTTATATATGGTATTGGTGCTACAAGCTAATGCTATATACAGTCCGGTTCTGTACAAGACAGCCGGCACAGAACCGCTCCCCCTTCTTTAGTCACCTTTTACGACTCGCCCTGGGGGCTCTGGGCTGCAATTCTTTGTTCCCCGGCCTGAAGGGGGTTGTAACAATATTAAAATAATGTCTGTTAACCTAATCTTTTCAAAATATCACATTAGGCACATTTCCACATGTCAGAAAATCATGACATGTGGAAGTGCGCATCTAACCTCTATATTTAGGCTCGTGAATATAGAGATTACATACATTTACACATCGTAATTTCTATATTTAGGCACACTTTCCATGTTACACACTTTTAGGAAGGTGTAACAGTGCAAAAATACACCCTACTGTTTTTAACTCTCTGAGCTGCCTGTCGCTAGCTGAAGAAACTGCACATCGTAATCTCTATATTTAGTCCTAAATAATTACTGAATCATTGTGTAGCTCATGTCATCATCATCATCATCATCGTGACATAGCCTCTGACATTTCTTCCGCGGCTGCAGCCTGTGGATGAGTGACAAGTAATTACTTCTAGTCTCCGCTTGGTAAGATTACAATTCAGATGAGATTAGAATTCCGATTGCGCACCATTACGCTTGCGGTGTTCCGGCAGGGTGGTGTGTTAATGCCGTTATCCGATTTCATTTAGAAGTCCTCCATTATAACTCCCGATTCATTTTGCTATCAATGGAATCAAGTCTGAAATTGGGTACACTCAGAAAACGCGGAGAGAAGCTTAAAAAATTAAAAAGGTTCTTGATAGATTAGACGATAATGGCTGCGAGGAATATATTATCAACAGTATTATCTCTCTCTACGTTGGGAAGATCAATAAGCTTACAAAATTATAATCTTATCAATACACACAATAAAGAAGAAAACATAAAAAGCGGCGACGTGGTCAAAGTGAGAAGTAAACAATTTTGGCACCCTAAACATCAAAAATAGTCTTTGTACCTTAAGAACTCGTTTGAAGGAAGAATGAATGAAATAACAAATGCAGCAGGGGAATGCACCAGTAAAAAACGTTCGATATGATGAACTATTTACAAGCAGTTGTGAAAGATTCATGCAGAGGCAGTAAAGAAAAGTGTCAAAGATTGATCCGATTGACCGCTTAACTGCCTTGAACTTGTGGAGAAAGAGGTGCTTGTAATTTAATGATCATATACGCAATTACAAAGACTATAATTACAGTCCGGTTCTGTCTCGAATCTGCAAGAGAGAATCAAAAACACAAAAACACAGAATCGCTCCCCCTCCTTTAGTTGCCTTTTATGCCTTCCCCGGAAGCTCTGAGAGGCAAGACAATTCTTTGTGTCCCGGCTTGCGGGGGATCAAATGTGTCGGTACCGGTAGTAGAGGAAGAATGTCAATAAAAATGCACAAATGCTATTTTATACAAAATGAACCGTTTGAAAAGCGTAAAAAAAATTTTTTTTTATCAAAATGCAATTATAATGCCAATTTAAATAATGGCAATTATAATGCCAAAGGAAACAATTCTTAATACTCGCTTTGATCAAATTAACGCTTTTATCAACTTGTGGGTCACGGTAGCGTCGGGGTAATGATATGATTACGCTAACGAGAAACGCCCTCTAGGATGTTGACTGAAAATTTAGTAGAAATGATGAAAAAAATAACTTTGGCCTCAAAACCAGTGACTATATTAAAATTGTTAACGGAAGACCGAGATTTCGTATTCTGGCATCGCTCTATACAGCACAAAGCGCGAAAGTACAGTGAAAAAAAGTTGAATAATAGTTTACGATTTGCTGCTGAACATTCAGACACTATACTTTCTATGGCAAAGTCAAAAATGTTTTTAAAATTTAAAATTCTAGCGTAGGCGCGTACGCGCCTGTTCATGTTGTATGCTAATTAATACATCGCCAAAAAAGCATTCTTGTGAAGCTCTCATCCAAAATTATTGAGCCAACTTGTAAGCGATTTTTTTCGTTGATGATCTTTTTCGTTGATGATCGTTGATGATCGTTGCTGTATCGTTATTATTTTACAGAATGCCCCTCGGCTCAATTCGTTCAAAGGCTGCAATTTCATTCATAAACCGCCACATACATATTGGTGGACTCTGAACATTACAGAGTAATACAGGAATACATTGAGATATGACAAATGAGCCTACGGGCCTTACATGTAACAAAGTACTAATCATCACGCTCCGCTTTAGGGCAGACGAATATGACAAGTAAAATATTTTAAAACCTTCTCCAATACGCACAGAAGCGAAGATAACAACTAAATTTGCACCCATCTGCATTTCGTGGAGTAAAAATTGTGTCCATATCCCAATCGTTATACCAAAAAAAAATTTTTGTATGGGCCCAATATCTAAAACGACATATATTTGGAGGTCACGCCGCCATGGTCAAGCGTTTGGTTAGTATCTGAAAACACAAAAAAATATTTCCATACTTGCACCCCCCCCCCCCCCAATAACGACATCTGTCGCAAATTCGAGAATATTCCTGAGTGAAATTTTAAAGTAACCCGCTTTTCAGAGCGATTTAAGTACAGCGTGTGATACAACATAACTGCTAGGCGTATATCTATGACATCATAGGAATATACTTTCTGCAATAACCAGCATAACAATCGTTAATAATTTTCACGAGGACGATGATTGGCGTGATCAATATCACCTGCGCGCACGTTGCTTGTTTTTTTGCCAAGGGCGAGCGCGACTAACAACGTTGAAGTTACAATAATTTCTAAGTTAATGGCTCTTCGGCGGCTTGCCGCCCCAGGCTGCAAGCCTTTACGAGCACGGTAGCTATAAAGGAATGAAATAGATACGCTGGATGCAATTCGTCGTGCAGGTGTTCTAACGTCTGGATTCTCATTCTGGCTCTGAGTGCCTGGTGACCGTCGTGACGCTATATTTGAAGGGTCAATGTCTCCCCACTGGTTAGGCACTAACCAGGGGGGTTAGTGCCTAACTAACCTTAGGTTAGTTAGATAGGCACTGGTTCTAACGTCGGAGTTATGACAAATGACATAGCTATGCAAGAAGATTATTAGCTTGCCGCTGCTATCCAAATGCATTTCGCGTGCTATTGCACGGGGAGGGGAGTGGTGGTTTAAGGATCGTGCGTAGTAACAGAGACTTTAAACAAAGACAAGGACAACGATTACAGTCCGGTTCTGCGTATGAGAACCGATCACCCTTCTTTAGTCGCATTTTACGTCTCGCCCGGGAAGTTCTGGGCTGCAAGCCGATTCTGTCTTCTTTGATTTACAGGGGGTGCTAGCTTCGAAGAGTTAAATAAGTTTTTGACGTTTCTCTGGGTTGCCTGATCTAGGACAACCAAAATTATCGCTCACATGTCCTGACTTTCTCTCTCGCAAGTTGAAAATCACAACCCCCATCTCAGGATGAAGACTTCGGCCACAAGCCACTACTGAAGTACAGCAATATTAATTGTAATCATACAATATAGCTTCAACGCTAATCAATTCAATGCGCTTTCGGCACTGAGCGATTGAATTACATTAAAAATTTGAAATTAATTCATTCAATTTCTAACTCATCTAATGAATTGCCAAGCTGGTGACATCATAGCATATTAGAGCACAGAAAGTTAGAAACCCTCGCTTCCCCAAACAAAATTATAGATTATACTACTATAGAGATAAAAAAACAATGAAAATATCTTATGAACGCATGCTTATATTAAAAAATCAAATGAATAAGATAACTACAGCTGATACAGTTGAAGATAGAACTCAAGACACCACTGAAGATATAGCTGAAAGGCTACCCAAATAAAGAGTGTAGAAAGGTTAACTTATTCTGAACTTCAAAATTTAAAATGTCAATAAAATTGTTTAAGTATAAAGTTACACACGCACATGCATGTACTCTCCTTTAATTCTCATGAACTTACTTTTAAGATTATAATACATACTATATCATCTACATCTACTACCAAATAATTCTAAACCCACGAATGGTATTGACTAATGCTCGTGACACACACGGACGGATTCAGCGAGGGATCCGCCGCCGATTCAACCCACGTGTTCCGCGCCTGAATGGTAGGCCTAGGCCGGCATTTCAATAGGAGTCAGGTAGACAGGACGAACTTTTGTTTTATTTTTTATTCACATTCATTGCTTCAGACACAGCATAGACAATTAAACATATAAACAAACCTCACATGCAAAGCAACAAGGTCAAGCAAAGGGGACTTATCCCCGAAAAGGTAATTTACCTATGCCTAACCCTAAGTTAAAACATGTAGATTTTCCAAAGATATTGTCTGCGCCACAGCAACACACCCTTATAAACAATTAAATGAACAACATTATGACAGTGCTTAATGAGCAACTGAAGCTACAGTATTCTGCAGCCCTTCTTTAAAAAGTTTCAGGAACTGATTTTTAAATCAGTTTCTGGATGGATCTGTATTCGTATCAACGAGTGAGTGTTCTTCTCTCACTCACATTGACTCTTTTTCAGCCAATATTCAACAAAATGCATGCGATGGAGTGTGTGCAGACTAGGGTGAGAATCTGGACCAAAACTGGCTGAACTCGACCTCAAAGTCAATATTTTATTCAATAAAGAAAGAGGAAATGTATTTAATAAAAAATTATTAATTCGATTGCAATTGGGCCAAAATTTCAGCCAATCAAGTCCATCAAGTCCAGTTTTGCTCTCAAGTTCATCACGGCAATGGGCAGACTGAAAATCGAACGCCTTTTCGGTGACTATACGCCGCCGAATCTGTCCGTGTGTGCCGCGGGTTTAGTACCTCATTGGTTTTGCTGCATTATAGTGAAGAAAAATATGAAAAACTGTTCAAAATAGCGCCATCTTGCTAATGCATTTTAACTAAGATATCCGACTAGGGGTTAAATCTTGCACACTTCAATCAATTTTTTCACAAACCTTGTACTCCTTAACTATATATGCGAATCGCTATAAATGCCTTCTAGAGATGACCTAGGGACGCAGTCTTAAAGTCTCAAAGTCTCAAAGCCGCAAAGCCGCGAAGCAGCGAAAAAGCATTTCAACTAAAATATCCAACTAGTGGATAAGAAGCTAATACGATCAGACTGCATCGAAATACTATCGCTTAGTTCTGAGTATAAGCTTACGTACCTTTTCCGTAGACCGTTGACGACGTTGCGAGCACCTCTGTGAAGCACAAATATGCGGCAAGAAACAGGAACACCGCATTGGAAAGCGTAGCCCTACACCGTCCCGCGACAACATCGGACATCGCTAGATCTTGCTTGAGAGTATTCCAGTACGCGCTCAACGTGCCACATGTAGAATACACGCAGAAAGGACACAGGCAACGATCTTGGCCTACATGTAATGCGACGGCGTGCGCCTAGACAACCGCGCGACCGCTGGCAGCTATAAAGTGGCTATCGTGTCCGGTAGGCCAGCGCAGCGGCAGTGCTGCTGCAGACCTTCTTTTCGCGGCAACGAGAGAGTGTTCTCACTTTCCGAGCAATGGCTCGATTTGCGAGCAATTTAGGGTCCGATCGAGCAATCGTCGAGCAGTCGGTTTATCGAGCAATGGTCGAGAAATTGAGTAATTTTGGCGAGCAATCAAGCAATCCACCGAGAAATTTGAAAAAGAGGTAAATAACAGGTATTGAGTGTGACTTTGAGGGCGTATCTCATATTATTATGCTTGTTAAAGGGATGTTGAACGACGGGTAGGTTCCTTTTTGCTCAAAATCAGGACCAGCTCCCTCCCCCCTCCCCACCCGCGCTCGTAAGTTTGTATTGAAAGGGAAAATACAACTTTTGGGGGGAAAAGTTAGTAGATATAGCAATTGTGTGCAAGATTTCGTTTTCGAACACTAATGATTGGCATTGAGCACTTTGGTCAGGTCGGGTGATCAAATGGATCATGTCAAAATGAGGACACTGCTACGAGAGGCTTGACCCTGACACCGCCGTGTTTGCATGTGTAGGCCAGGCCTGCATGTAGGCCTGGCCTACATGTAGGCTATGCTGCGACACCGTGACACGCAAATTCACGCCTAGATCTATTGCTTTTAACAATGACATTATTTTATCTGTTACATGCTTATTATGGCCTATGTACATGTACATGCACACTTGCGCAGTGCACAATACTTATCTCGAGCAAGTATTTTCACTGCTAATAACAGCACATGCATATTCACGTGAAATTTATCGTTCATAAAATTAAACCAAAATGGCTGCTCCAAGATGTACAGTTAGAAAGTCCATTTGTGGAAACATTGACATCCAAAACATTTATTATGACTGAACTGCAGTTTGGAAAAATGCGCGTTTATATTAGAGCCTGGACGCAAAAGTAAGCCTGGACGGTTGGTTATACACGACGTTTTATCTTTGGTAAGAAACCGTCCGTCTGCTGGAAAAATTGTTACATGTGCGCGAGATCTTAGTGCGCCCTGCATGGAGCAAGAAGAGCATTTCTCGTACCCCGAGTGAATCGCAACCGGGGGGCGGGTGGGTGCTAACGGATACTTTTTTCGTCCATACGCGATCGGGAGGGAAGGGGGAAGCACACTTAGGTACAGTTGTTTTTCCCAAAGTCACTATGTCACATCTAATACTTTTTCTTTGAATTTAAGAAATTCTTGAACGAACTATTTCAGCCCGCACACGCATCCCCAAGCCGACGCCCGGAGGCAATTACCCTCCCCGCCCCCCCCCTCCACGCGTTGCTAATGATTATTAGAGCAGTGCAATCTTATTCTTGGTGCTATTTCGGAGCACATATAGGCTACCCGTCGGTTCGCCTACTGAAATTTCAAAAAGATGAGTTACTGAAAGTTGCAAGTCAACTCCAGTTGGTAATATCAAGTAAAAATTATAAATGTCTCTAACATTTCCAAATGGATCGGAAAGACAACAGCTAGCGTAGCGCCTGGGTTTTGAACACTTAAGAAACTGCGCATTAATACATGAATTGTAGGCTCGTGCGTTGATCCGTGCAGTGCACAATGGCATACATTCACCGCTCCGATCGTGTGGTTTTTAACGACATCAGTTTAACAGAATTATCTGATAATCTGTGCCTGTTGAAAATTTCATCTTTTAAACAAAGACCAGTCCTCAGACGTTCTGTTCTAGACTCTAGTTCAGCTAGTCGACTACGCGCAGGCCTATAGTAACATTTCGAAGAAAGCGAAGCAATTTAGGCGTCCTAAAGCTTCGTCGCGCCTCTGTTACTGGTGCGCTGAGACATTGATAGCATGCAGACCATGCTGCGTTCGCTGCAGAAACAGCAGCTGCTGCTTGCTACGACGAGCTCACCATAGACGCAACGCGACGCGACGTCTAACGCGCTATACTGTAGTTTGTGCGCGTATTCTATGAATTTTCTGCACCCAAGATGCGCCTTCAGCCATTGCTTCTGCATTTTAACATCATTACGGTACTTCATTGGTAATGGTAATCGTCGATATTACAATTTCAGCACCCGTATGTCTATATTTTAGACCACTCATTTATGGTAACCATAAATGTTTTATCTCGATGCCCCAGTGCAAAAAAGGCATGGGGGCATACAGACACGTCCATTTCGTACCCCAGGGCAACGTGTTGGCCTTGCACTCTGCACCTCGCACACGCCTGCACGCGGTGCCAGATTTGTCAAAGATTTTGCAAACTGCTGGAAGGATACCTGAATCCCTCATCATGGGGGACAGCGCTGTCTTCGCGTTGCCTTCGCGTTGCCTTCGCGGTGTCATCGCTATGCCAGATTCGGCAAGGATTTGCAGACAGTCGGAAGAGAAGTCTAGCCCCAGCAGTTACGCATGGCTGTGACACACACAATGGCTGTGACACACACAATGGCTGTGACACACACAATGGCTGTGACACACACAATGGCTGTGACACACACAATGGCTGTGACGCACACAATGGCTGTGACACACACAATGGCTGTGACGCACACAATGGCTGTGACGCACACAATGGCTGTGACGCACACAATGGCTGTGACACACACAATGGCTGTGACGCACACAATGGCTGTGACGCACACAATGGCTGTGACGCACACAATGGCTGTGACGCACACAATGGCTGTGCAACACAGATAACGCAGGTGTTTATCTGCGACGATTGTGCATTCGCACGAGGGCGCCTGTGAAGCAGAGATTTCTGTAGCGTTCACAACGTCAAACAGTCTGCTGTTGGCAGCGGTAGGGTCGTAGTTTTGCAAATTGGGGCCGCCTAACGTGAGGGCCCGCGATGCTCCAGTGGGCTGCTGCTCGGATCATCCCGTTGTGCGCCAGAGGCGGGTGATCCGGGAGGCCGCCGGGCGGCCCCCTCGCGGGTGTCAAGATCGTGCCATGCAGCGGCCGAAGCGCAATCATGCGCTGGGGTGGCCATGGCGTTGTCTATAGCGTGTGGTAGAAGAGGGGTGGTTGTCTGTCAGTCAAGCCCTAAACTGATCTCGAAGTACCCATCACCACTACTTACAATCCTCTGTGTCAGTATGTCTAATAAATTATCTGATATCCTTATGTCAGTATGCCCAATAAAGGATCACATATCCTTGTGTCAGTATGCCATCCTAATTCTCACTACTTCTTCAATGTCACTCTTGTCAATAAGCTACGCTTCACCATTCCCTCAATGTTATTAAGCCTAACTTCTTTCGTAGTCCTAATTGACCGTTCTAGGCCAGTTGACAAATTCAACGCTTCACTTGCTGCTATTTATCAAACTATTCCTCACTTTTCCTTGGCGTTATTGTAATCGTAATGCATCTCATTATTTCAAGCAAGATTTCTCAGAAAATACAGTAATGTACATCCCACACTAAGATACGCAAAGAAACATGCAGAATGATTATTGAGCAGGTTCTAGCGGTAGGCTCATAAATGTACATAATTATATTGCGTTTTTCATGCAAAGTATGTAGGCTTGCTACTAGCCTACTATAAAGTTTTACATGCGGCACCACAGTACATACATAGGCCTCATATGTATTGTAGGTGAAACTGAAAAACGATTTGTAATTAATAAGCCTAGTTAGTAGTTAGGCCTAGAGACTAAATGTTACTGTCATTAAAAATGTGCGGCAAGCGCGTCTAAACTCTCGAGTTCTAAACCAGTTACAGACAACTATAAGTGTTGGTGTGTTCCTTAAAATGTTTACATGAAGAGATTACTCTGTATCATCAGCGATTATATATTAGTGTTAATTAATGGTCCATAAATATGCTTTTGGCCATGCGTATTCAACACTGTTCTACTAGGCCAACATACATCTAGGTACATGTACTCAACATACATCTAGGCCAATGTACATGTACTCAACATACATCTAGGCCAATGTACATGTACTCAACATACATCTAGGCCAATGTACATGTACTCAAC
>JAQIWG010001635.1:0-23484 GCA_034695025.1 Chamaedrilus cognettii | reverse complement strand
GCAAACGATGTTTTTCCATCTCCGTTTGCATGACATATTCTTGGTGCGTTAAAAGTGCAATATACATACATACATAGTTCATTTCAAATTTTTGTGTGTTTTGGCGAAAAGTTTGTTTTAGACTTTGATTTCTTGGTTTTAAATTGTTTTTGTTAGAATTGGTGTGTGGTTAGATATGTTTAGCGAATTAGTTTCTTTGTATTAAAATTTCTGTTTCATTAGCGCATAAACGTTATAAAATAGTTTTATTCATCGATATTCATGGTATTTGATAAACCTACTAGAAATTTAATTTATAAGTTGAATTCATTTATGTTCTAATTTATATGTCGTTGATTTTTATATAGTTTGATTCCGTTTCTTTTGGTTGATTTTATATATAAATTGATTCAGTTTGATTCGGTTTTACTTAGTTAAGCCTTTATTTTCAGGACCCTCACTATGAGCATCAACAGCAGCAGCAGCAGCAGCAGCAGCAGCAGCAGCAGCAGCAGCAGCAGCAGCAGCATCAGGACAAAACATCATTAATAATGAAACAAAAAATAGATAATAAGTCCTCTATAGATCAGGCAGAGCTACAGTCGCCTAAGATTGGACCCCCCACTGCGCGCAAACCAATCAAATCTGTCCCTGGCATGGACGACATCAATGATTCATCCTCATCTTTCTCGACCTTTGACCTCAATGACACCCCTGACATGACTCTCAGAATCATCGAGCCATCGTCCAGTTTGAGCCTCAATGACCACGATACCCCGAGCTCAGCATCACAAAGTGCTACACAGATCACAGCGGTGTCAAAGCCGGCTGGACCTGACACAAAACGTAAGCCAAACAAGTCTTTGACTCCAGCATCATCGACGTCTGTTATTGACTCGCTGCGTCTGGGCGAATACGACTCATCAGGGACTAATCTCACACCCTCGGAGTTGCCATTGCCTTCCAATATGACGACTGGACTGCGAGTCAGAATCAATGACGAATCAATATCGTACGCTGAAGCAGTACGGCGAGGGGTCGTCGACGAAAAGTCTCGAATCGTTTTCATTGACGGGAAGCGAGTTCCTTTTTCCATTGCCGCGCAGCAGGGGATCTTAACACATGAAATCGTCCTGCCGACGCTGGCGGAACTGGCGCGCGACGGGCGATACGACCTCAACACTGGCACGGTCGTCCATCCCGTGACCGGACAGATGCTGAGTCTGCGCGAGGCGATAGAGGACGGAGGGATCGTCGACCGGAGATCCATTCACCTGAGGGACTCGGACACTGGGCGGCTCATCTCCTTGACGGAAGCCTTCGAGAGGGGATTGCTTGACCCAGACACGGGGGATCTGGTGGACTCGCGTGGCCGTCGCACCGGGAGCTTCGCAGAATCGGTCAAGGTCGGACTAGTGTCGGCCAATGAGAAATCAGGAGATAAATCTGGATTCGCGAGTCACACTCTGACGCTGTCAGAGGCGATCAAAAAAGGAATTTATGATGCTGGCTCAAACAGTGTTGTTGATCTCGAGTCTGGGCGCAAGATGAGTCTCGCTGAAGCTCTGCAGAGCGGATTCATCAGTGCTGATAAAATGGTGATTGAGGACCCGGGGACGGGAAAGAAGGTCGCGTTTGGCGCGCTTATAAACTTGGGCCTGATTGACCTCGCCAGGGGCACGTTCACTGATGCGTCGGGACGCGATTGGTCACTGACGAAGGCCGCTAAGGAAGGTCTGCTTCAAGACTCAGAGCCACGATCCTGTCGTCCTCTTTCCATCATTGAAATTCTAGAGAAAGATCTGTACGATGCGAGTTTTGGAAAGTTCCGCGATCCAAAGACCGGCAGCCTGATGACGCTGCAGGAAGCCGTGGACTCTGGAGTGCTGGATGCCACGTCGTTAGTGGTGCGCAACCCTGGCAGCGCAGAGGTTCTAGGCCTGGAGGACGCCATCAGAACTGGCCTCGTGAACCCCAGAACCAGTCGCGTTAGGGCACTCGGGGCCAGAGAAGGCATCTCGTTGGCCGACGCCATGGAGAAGGGAATAGTCGTCGAGCGTCCGATGTCGCTGTCGACTGCTGTCGACATTGGGCTGTACAACGAGACGACGGGGAAGTTCCTCGATCCGACTTGTCGCCAGTTCTTCACTCTCCAGCAGGCGATCGATAAGGGCCTGCTGGACCAAACCTCGACTATTATCGACCCCGCGACAGGTCGACCTCTGACCCTGACTAGGGCTATAGCTGGGGGGGTGCTTGACCCGCAGCGCGGGGTGGTCGTGAACGTGAGGACGGAGGAAGAACTGGCGCTCAAGGAGGCCGTCAACATGGGCAAGCTCCTCGGGACGAGCGGCGATGAGCGTGGAATGAGTCTGCGCGACGCAATCGACGGAGGAATGTTTGACATGAACACCGGTGTCTTCGTTGATCCTCGGACTGGTGAGCAGATGACGGTGGTGGAGGCGATGCACTCGGGACTGGTGGACGGCGATGGACCCGCGCTGACCGTTTGCGGCAGGGTGGTGACGCTGAAGGATGCGGTACAGAGAGGGTACATCGATCCGCTCGGAGGCGGCATCACCTGCCCCGACAATGATGGAGGCTCAGTGGGACTGAGCATCAAGGAGGCGTTCGATCAGGGCCTGGTCGGGGAAGATGGTTGCATCGTTGATCCCACGACCGGAGAGCGCCTGACAGTGATAGAGTCCATCACTTCTGGGCTGATTGATGGATCGCGCTCCGTGGTGATCGGTGATCGTGCGCTCAGCCTCGAGCAGGCTATCAAGGAGGGGCTGATCGATCCTCTGACCGGTGACGTCATTGGGGTGGACAAGGTGGCGGTGTCGCTGATGGAGGCTCTGTGCTCTGGGGCGCTAAGAGAGGGCGCGATCACTGGAGTGCTGAGAGAAGGCGCAAACTTTGGCATGACGATGCAGCAGGCTCTGGACGTGGGTCTTTTCAACGAAGACACCGGAAAAATACTGCAGCCGGATGGCAGCCGGAGCCTTTCCGTCAAAGAAGCAATAGACGCGGGCATCATCGACGGAAATTCCATGAAGTTCTTGGATCTGGAAACAGAGCGGCTATTGAGTTTCGATGAAGCCGTCGCTGTCGGAATCGTCGACGCAAAAACCGGTGACGTCATGAGTCCTGAGGGAGAAGCGCTGACGCTAAAGGAAGCCATTGTTAAAGGACTCGCCATGACGGCAGTCAGTCACTCTGGCTTGAGTCTCGTCGACGCGGTCAAGCAAGGCGTGTACAATCCAGCGACGAATAAGCTGACAGATCCCGTGACAGGCAAGCAGATGAGTCTGAAGGAAGCAATCGAAAGTGGCCTGATCGACACGACCAAATCTCGCTTCACCGACCCGACCACCGGAGTGGAACTGACACTTGACGAGGCAGTCGATGCCGGACTCGTAGACCTTCAGACCGGAAGATTTCTCGGCTCTTCCGCCGGCGACGCCGTTGGTATCGGAGAAGCAGTTGATTTTGGTCTCCTTCTCGACTCGTCGTTGAGCTTTGCCGAAGCCGTCGACAAGGAGCTGTTCAGCGTGACGACGGGGAGATTCACCGACCCCCTCACCGGGCGGGAGATGACCCTCCTCGACGCGCTGGAGGTCGGGCTGATCGACGCGTCAAAGACCGTTGTTACGGATCCGCGTATGGGCAGGTCGGTGCCGCTGGATGTCGCGCTTGAGCTGGGATTGGTTGACGCGGCTACCGGCGAGTTTGTCGATCCAGCGACTGGTCACGCGATGACCATCATCGACGCGATTGAAGCCGGACTGGTCGCTGACGTTCATGTCCCGCCGATGCTGAGTTTTGCTGAGGCACGCGACGCGGGGTTGTTCGACACCGAGCATCAGACGTTCGCTCACCCGGTGACGGGGGCAAGGGAGGGGTTCGCAGAGGCCGTGCGCACGGGGCTGCTTGACCCCGGTCGCTGTGCCCTCTGGCTCCCTGATGCGGAAATGGCGACGACGCTAGCTAGTGCCCTCGATCAGAACCTCGTCGACGACGAGTACTCGACGGTCACTGACCCTTCGTCCAATCGTGTCGTTGCGTTGCTCGACGCGCTGGAGGACGAGCGGTTAAGTGGGGGGGCGCTGATGTGCATCGAGGAGGCGGTGGGGCGAGGGGGGGTGCTGCAGGGGAAGTCGTTGAGGGAGGCGATGGCCGAGGGTTCCCTGGACGTGGAGGGAACCGTGCTGAGGCTGCCTGGGCATGAGGGGCAGCCTGTGGGGCTGCGCGAGGCGGTGAGGGCCGGGTTGGTCGATGCTGAGACCGGGGACGTTCGCGACCCGTCGACGGGGAAGAGCGTGAGTCTAGCGGAGGCCGTGAGGCAAGGCATGCTGTGCACCCTGCAACCCGCGCATGCGCTGACCTTGTTTGAACTAATCAGTGAGAGTCGGTTTGACGCCAGTCACTGTGCCGTGCATTGTGTGGATGGGCGCGAAGTGTCGTTCTCAGAAGCGCTGCGCAGCGGTGCGCTCGATTTTTCTTCTGTTAAAGTGAGGACTGCGAGTGGAACTAACGTTGAATTTGTTTCTGCATGCGAGAGTGGTTTGTTTGATGTCGAGCGTTGCATGGTTAACGATAATGGTGTGCATGTTTCTTTTATGAAGGCCGTCGGGCGGGGTTTGTTGCTTGACACAGAGCAACCGTTTATATTTTTGAAAGACCTTAAGAACGAAGGAGTATTTGACGGAGAATTGGGAAAATTTATAGGAAAGAACAGAAAGAAGATCGGTGTGAAAGATGCAGTGGAGTCGGGTATTGTAGACGCAAGCAGACTTTTGTTGCAGTTTCCCGATGAATGCGTGTACACGTTGCATTTCCTTATGAAAAACGGATTTGTGGCTCCATGGACTGATGCAGTGACTCACCCAGTGACCGGCGAGGTGTGCAGCCTGAGTGAACTGTGCGCTCCTGGAGCGCGCAAGCTGAATAAATCCTTCCAATCGAGCGAAGACGAATCCGTTTTTGAAGAAGCGATCACACTTTTGCAAGCGGTGAAGGAGGAGAGGATAGACAGGGTCACGGGCTGGGTCAAGGACCGCCGCTCCAATGATAAACAACTCAACCTTCAGCAAGCCATTGCAGCCGGTTGGATCGACACGACGCGCACCAAGGTCTGCAACTCTGCAACTAGGCGATGGATGACCCTTGCGAGAGCTGTCCATGAGGGCCTCGTCAACGGACGAACGACTAAGATCCTCGACAAGAAAAAGAACGAGAAAGTCGATGCATATGTTGCAGCTGAACGAGGCTTGCTGCGTGATGAGAGCGCTGTCGAGGGAATGAGCATCAGTGACGCGGTGGAGGCCGGTCTGATCGACATCGACACCGGGCTGATCACGCGACACAACGACGAGTTGATGACGCTGGAGGACGCCGTGACGGCCGGCATCATTGATAACGAGACGACGTACGCGACGGACCTGCCCGGGCTGGACACCATCACGCTGAACGAGGACACGCTCGAGGCAGGCGGCGAGGAGGCGAGCGCGATCAAGATCGCTGGGAGGGAGATGACGCTCGATGAGGCAGTGTCCCGTGGGCTCTTTGATTCTAACAAACAAACCTTCACTAACACTGATGATACTAACGCGAGTGCCGCAGTGGCGGAGGATAAGATGCCGCTGATGAGGGCCATTGAGTCGATCGTGAACGTGTCAGAGGTTTGTGTGAAACACCCCATCACCAACGAGTCGATGTCAGTGGAGCGCGCGATGAAGGAGGACCTGATCAACGCGCAGACGCGCTTCTTCACCGCGGCCACCAATGAGCCGATCTCCCTCGAGCAGGCCGTCGCGCTCGGCTACGTCATCGGCTGGATGGCGCGCGACCTCGCTGCCACGGCCGAGCGACAAGCAAAGTCGCCTAAACCCTCGGGGAACAGCTTTGTGAAGCTCGTTCAGAAGGGGTTGTATGACGCGCGAATGGGATTGATCACCGATCCTCAGACCGGGATTCAGATGAGTATCAGCGAGGCAATGCAGCGTGGCGTGCTGGATGCAGCAAAGCCGACGATCGTTGATCCAAGAAGCGGGCGCGTGATGGGACTCAAGCAGGCGATCGATGAGGGAATATTGGATGGCAAAACTGGGCAAATAAGAAATGCCACCGGCGGGGTTTTCGACAGTCTGAGTCAGGCTTTGACCGGTGACGTGGAGAAAATGTCACTTGTGGCCGCCACCAAGGCTGGGTTGTATGATGTGAAGAGCGGGAAGTTTAAGGATCCAAAGACGGGAAAACTTTTGAGTCTGCAGGAGGCGTTGAAGATGGGACTTATTGATGAATCTAAATCGGTGTTTGTCGATCCGGAAACCAGTAGAACAGTGGCACTTCAGGAGGCCATAGAAAGCAAACTGTTCGATCCCGTGACGGGGGAACTTAAATTTAAAACTTCCGGACAGGTCATAAATCTTACAGAAGCCGTTGATAAGGGACAACTTCAAGATGTTCCTAAGAGCAAACTTATGTTGAAGGAAGCCATGGATCGCAGCGTATTCAGTAGCAACATAGGGAAACTTCTAGATGAAACGACAGGGAAAGATATTGATCCTACTATAGCCGTCAACCAGGGTATTATTGATGCGAGTTCTTCTCAAATTACCGATCCTAAATCATCAAAAACCGTGCCTTTGGGCGACGCACTCAAGTCTGGATTGGTCGATGGAAGAAGTGGTAAGGTTGTTGATCAAATAACCGGAAAAACAATGGATATTACTTTTGCCGGCGTCGCAAATGACACAAATCTTGGAGCATACTCCAGTTCAGCTGCGGATAAGGTCTCTCACTCTGATTCTGCGGTTGGTTCGACGTCAGAAGTTTGCTTGAAACGTACCATGGATGCTAAATTACCTACAGAGGGTCTTGTTGTAGAAACTGTTGACTCTGGTTCACTGAATGTTGGTGGTAAATTTGAGGCTGTGGATGAGGTCACAGATTCGCAACCTAGTAACAGAAATTCAGCAAACAGAAAACAGCATGCCAGTGACAGAAATTCTAGAAATATTACTTCTGACTCGTTGAGTTTAGCGGAAGCTATGAAGAAAGGTATCATTGACAGTAAAACTGGAAAAGTTCTGGACAAGAAATCTGGAAAGTATGTTGATCTTACGGATGCCCTGCACCAGGGGATTATTGATGGTTCCGCATCTCAGATTACCGATCCTAACTCTGGAACTAGTTTGACACTTGAGGAAGCCATCGAATCCGGTTTGATAGATGGAAGCACAGGTGAAGTGATTGATCCAACCACAGAAAGAATCATGAATATTGCCTCAGCACTGGAAACAGGACTTATTGAAGAGATGCCAGAGAGGAGTTTCAGCGTAGATAAACTTCATGCGAAAGCTTTATCTCGCACTGAGGACGATTCATTGTCCGATTCTCCTTTAAGAAAGCGTTCAAACTTTGGTTCAATAAGTCTTCAGGAGGCTCTTAAACAAGGCATCCTTGATGGTAAAACTGGAAGAGTTTTTGACAAGAAATCAGGGAAGCACGTTGATCTTGTGGAAGCCCTGAACAAAGGTATTATAGATGGCGATGTGTCACAAATCACCGATTCCACATCCGGAGCAACTGTTTCCTTGGATGAAGCAATCACTTCTGGCTTGGTTGACGGAAAAAGTGGTAAAGTAGTTGATCGCTCAACTGGTAGAACCCTAGACATGGCTTCAGCGCTGAAAGAAGGCTTGGTTTTGGGAGATGGTGATTCTCCAGTCAAATTAAATTCGACTGGTTATCCTACTTATGGGAAATCAATTCCAGTGCATGATGTCAAAGAAAGAGAAATTGTGGATTGCGCATTAGAAAATGCTGGAAGCAAAAAATCTGTTCCCGGCAAAGCCACGGCTGTAAGCGAACCAGTTGGTGGGGAAAATGGTGGAACCGATTCTTCTACTCCAATAGCGAGGGTGAAGTTGAATTTTGCGGAACAAAACAAAGATGGAACAGCGGGTGGAATATCTCTCACCGATGCAATAGACGCAGGACTCCTTGATTCCAAGACTGGAACATTCACAGAGCCGCAAACTGGAAAACACTTGACTCTCATAGAAGCCATTCAGCAGGGCTACATCGACGCGTCAAGCACACAAGTTGTCGATCCAAAGACGAGCGCTGCTGTAAATCTGATGGAAGCCTTCGATTCGCGGACTGGAAAGATCAGAGATCCGAGTACGGGGACACTGATGAGTCTGGAGCAAGCGTTGAAGGGTGGTTATATGCAGGAAGTGGATCCAGTGGAGCTGTCTGGCGCTGATGATGCAGTGATGTCAGGGATGGCTTCCACAGTGGGAAGTGAGCGCTCGGGCAAAGCACAGAAAACTAGTCAAAGTTCTCCGGAAGGTTCTAAGGTACAGCGCAATTGAAAGCTTTGTTTCACATTTGCTCGCTTGGCTATCTCTGCGTAATCATGTGGTTTAAAGTGTCGACGGGTATGCAGCGATTTATTGGGAGTGTGATGAACGAAGCAGATCTTTTCTAAATTGTCTTTTGTCAGAGACCAGGCTAGAAATTGAATCTGCTTACTAACTTCTTTTTAATCCTTTTTACTTTTGTCTAACAGTTGGATTTATGAATGGTAGATGATATCATGGTTGTTTTCATGTCTAATTTCTTAACTAAATTTATTATATGTCTATTACATTATATCTACTTTACAGTCAGTGATATTGATTATTGTAACAGTGATATGTTTTCAATATTTTTAAGTATTGTAAAGGCTTTCTTAACATTTAAATATCATTGTGATGAATTTTTTTGGTGCACTTGGCTGTAATGCATGAAGCGTTATAGCCAAGCGCGTGTGATTAACATGCGGGCCTCACAATATTCTTCTGTCGCTGATGGTGTGGAATTGTGGATGTTGTTTAACCTTTGGATAAGTAACTTATTTGCAGTGATTTGACCAGCATAAAAATCAATTCAAGATGTCACGTTTCATAAAACACTCAATAGATAGTGTTTTCAGAATTGAATTAAATTAATTTAAATTAATTTTTGTCGTTCGATCAATCCGATGGTTTGCCGCTCTGCTGTTAATTTTTCTTAGCTTCCAATGCTGACACTGCGGTGTGGTTTTTAGTTCAGTTTTGTTAATATTCAAATTTGTGATCTCATTCTACTCATTGATTATGGTGTGTATCTTTGTTTTAGGTTATTTAATTTATGTTATATTTTGACCTTGATTCCATTTGGTGCTTTAGTAATGCTTTTCATTCCATTAATACTTTTGATGCTTTTGCTTTATTGCGTATGCTTCTGTCTGAGCTCTACCCCTGAAGGCCGGGGATCTGAGAATTGGCCTGCAGCCCAGTGCTCCCCGGGCTTGTCATAAAAGGCGACTAAAGAAAAGTGGGAGTGGTTCTGTGCCGACTCTCTTGCACAGAACCGGACTGTATGTGTGCCGGACCTTGTGTGCTACACACGATCCCTAAACTACAAGAAAAATCAAAATCAAATCAAATCTGTCTGAGCTCCTCTTTGTTACTGTATGTTTGCTTCTGGTATGTTTTGCTTAAATCTATTCTACTGAGATTCAATTTTTTTTATCTTCAGTATAAATTTAAATTCTGGTAAATAATCTATGGTGCAATTTGAATTGAATATAATAGTCAGTTTGTTAGCAGCCGTGCTGATCTACGCGATATTGTTGCTAGTTCGATATTTAAGTATATCTAAGTCATAACATTGCAATTGTATTTGAGCAGAATTCTAAAATTGCTAGCTTTAGTCGAACGCAAAATTAATTTACTTTAGAACCGCCATCACGAATAAATCATTCGTATAATTTATACGCGTTCGTCGTGTTGTCCTAATTGTTTTATCGAAAATTTATATTCTAAGTCTATAGCTTCGTGCAAATTCCTACCGCACTGATCTCGAGTTTTTTACTTTTTGGGGATTTTGGTTTTAAATTTTGCCATTTTGCGCACGCAGTCAACTTTCACTTTCTTTTAGATAAATCTTCTTTCAATCTTTGACATCGAAACAGTTTGAATTCAACTACTTTTCTGTACCCTGTTGAACTAGGTCAAGGCTGGGGAGCAGTACAGTTTGCTGATAGGTCAGCTAGCTGCAGACCAGCAGTGGATTGAGGAAAAGAGGTCGGGTCAACATGACTCGGTTGACGACGATCTCATCAAGCTTCAAAACCTTGTCTCTGCCGAGCAGGTTTTTGCTGCATTGTCACTATTTCTTGTTGCTGGTTTTTTTGTTAGTTCTTATTGTTAGCTTGCCATACCAGATAATTATTCATTTGGTTGGCGTCAAAAAGGGCATCTGGCCATAAAAACTCAGCTCTAGCAGTTCTCGCGCAGACATCCTGCGTGAAAAGATGGACATTTAGACAGATTAGACGACAAAAAATGACGGTTATTGTTTTAGTTTGTATTGTTAGTTTTTGTTCTGTATTTTCAATATTTTTATTGAGTTTAAACAGTGACTTTTTATTCTCGCATACTAATACCGTGAGGTATGCTTTACAGAATTTTACTCGGATAAATCATTTAAAAGAATTATTTATAGAAACGTTATCTTGCAAGATTATGTATTCTTCCATCTGCTTTGTATTGATCAGTTGGCAAATTTTTAAAATCATTATAAACTCAATTAGCAAAACTACATGATGATCACTATCACTTTTATTGTCTTGTCTAACTATCGATTTCATAGTCGTTCCTCAACTTCTACCTCGACTCCTACCTTGATCTAGTAAGACAATTTAACAGCAGCCCATAACTGACAAAACTTTAAATTTATTTGAAAATTTTAAAGGCACAAATTTATTTTCACAAGAAATCACTATAATTAAAAATCAGTGAAAACAGAAAACCATTTTCCTTGAAATCTATGACGTCACGTTAATTTAACATGTGGTATATTAATTCAAATGGACTAAGCAAAAAGCTTTTTTGAATGGCAGTTATGGGTTGCTGTTAAATTGTCTTACTAGGTCAAGGTAGGAGTCGAGGTAGAAGTTGAGGAACGACTATGAAATCGAGTCTAAGTGTCACACATTGACCGAGGACTATTGTGTGTGTCATCACTAAAAAAAAACTAGCGGTTTGTTGAATGTGTATCGACTGGGTCTTGATTTTGAGACTAAAAGAGGCTTTTGAGATGTTGATTTTGGAGAAGAATGGAGAGGATTGGCTGGTCAGGGAAACGGAACAAACTAAGGGGTTTTGGCAAGAGTTATGAAACTAGAACACTTGTGGATATGATTGTGCACAGAAAGACAAACTGGATTGAGCATGCTGTGAGAAATTGATGTGAGAATTGATGAGAGAAATACTGAAGGAAAAAATTGATGGCAAAATAATGAGGGAAAAGAAAAGAATAGAAATGATGGCTCAATTTCCGGAGAAAAATTGTTATGAAAACATAAAGAGAATGGTGGAGGATCGTCAGGTGTGGAGAGGCTGAATGCCAGGGACCTGCCATAGAGAGAGAGAGACATCGACTGGGTCCTTACATGTTTTAATAATATCAATGATACCATTTTGTGAATGTCTGACTGATGCAGGAATTTGAGAATGAGGTGGTGGCTCGCAGACAGTTTATCTTCACTCGAGTCTACCAGGCTGAGCAGATGCTCGATCAGTCTAGCGATCAGCTCTCAGTCGACCAATCACGGCAGCTCAAGACTCTCGTGAATGATGTCACGATCAACTTTAAGGATGTGAGCACTGTTTTTATTTATTAAACGCTGTTGTTTACTTCTGTCATTTTGATATCTTTTTATGATATAGTGATGGTGGCATAAATGTAGGTCATTGAGTTGAGTTACTGTATGTACTTTGATCACTTTCTGCCTGTTGAACTAGCCAGTGCCACGTTTTGTACCTGAAATCTTAGCTGCCAGAATATACTTTTAGGATTCTCAATTTCATATCTTGATTTTGGATTCCTTAATCTCTGCAGTGGGAAATTCATTATAGAAAATTCTTTATCATTATCTTCTTCAGTCACATGGCAGATCTTTGGTGTCAAAACCTTCCATCGTAGCCAATTCTTGACTCTTCTCTGAACATCTCTGCATATGATTTCTTCTCAAGCAGGTCGTCTCTCATACAGATTTGTGGTCCACTCTTGCTGTCCTTTTTTCCTCCATCACATCTCTAAAAAGTTTCTCCTCTCATTACATGTTCTCTCATTGCATCTCCTCTTATTACTCTCATGTCATCTCATTGCATCGTCTCTCATTACATAATCCTGTTATTACATGTACCTCTTTTGTCATTACAGTCACATAATCTCGTTACATCTTCTCTCATTACATCTTCTATCATTGCATCATTACATATTCTCTCACTACATCTCCTCTCATTACAGTCCTCTCATTACATCTCCTTTCATTACATCTCCTCTCACTGCATCTCCTCTAATTACAGTCCTCTCACTACATCTCCTCTCATTACATCTCCTCTTACTACATCTCCTCTCATTACATCTCCTCTTACTACATCTCCTCTCATTACAGTTCTTTATTTTTTCACATATGCTACTTGATCAAACGGAGTTTAATTCGTTTAACTTTCAGACAGAGTTAATGTTTAATCTGTTAAATTTTATGTCTAATGCGTCCAGTTGCACCGAGACGCCGAGTTGCGCGTGCGCGCGCTGTCGTCCTGCCAGGAGAACCTCACCAAGCTTAACGTTGAGCTGGCCGGTTTTAGCGCCTGGCTGCTGGGTGCTGAGCAGCAGCAGCAGCAGCGCAGCAGCGGTCCTCAGCAGCCCCGTGACGTCAGCGGCAGTGATTTAAAGCAGCGCCGGGACGCTCACAAGGTCTGTGACTGAAATTAGCTTTATTGACAGTTTTTAAATCTTCACCTTCTGCTAGCTGGTTCACTCTCTGCAAGCCGGGGAACAAAGAATTGGCCTGCAGTCCAGAGCTCCTGGGGCAAGTCGTAAAAGGCGACTAAGAAGGGGAAACGGTTCTGTGCCGGCTCTCGTGCACAGAATTGGACTGTGTATATAGTCTTTGTGCTACACATGGTCCCTGGACTACAAAAACAAAACATAACCTCGAAGTAAGAAATTATCTAAAAAAATTTGGATATACTGGTAGTCAGTTTTTTCAAAAAAGTTTGATACTCCCCCCCTCACAAATTATTCTCTCGCAAAGCTTGGGTGTTAATGAGTACCAGGCCTCGTGTCGTTGGAAGATTGGCTAAGTGTATTGAGGCACAGACTTGTTGTCAAGACTTTTTTGTCAAGACCAAGACCTTGGTGGCCGAGACCAAGATCAAGACTAAGACCAAGACTTGCTGGCAAGACCAACACCAAGTCCTTTACAATATGAACTCGAGCACACTCGACACCAAGACCTTGGTCTCGAGGACAACAAGACTGTTGAGGCAGTAAGCTCCATCGTGCACTAGCTATTCATACCCTGCTCAAAACGCCGCTAACGGGATGAGCTTCCACGCTTAAACACGTTACTGGCTATAGTAAGAGCCTATACGATAATCTTCTTCTTCTTTGTGATAGGTGTTTGCTGAGGATGTGATAGCGCACCAGGCGGACCTTCGCTTTGTGACGATCATGTGTGCTGACAACTTCTTTGAGTCGGCCGAGGTCGGTTGCATTCTTTAGTCTTGTTGCCAGAATGCGCATTCATTCTTCGCTATTATAAATGTCCTACCCGCGTTGACACGGACACGGAGTTACAGGCTTGCTAGTAACGCATTAGAATGCTCATTAAAAATGATTATTATTAATATTGTACATTATGCGGATGACGCTTCATAATTTTTGCTGTGTACACGAAGGCTTATGTGTATAATTAATTTTTGTGTCGGAGGAATGACCTAATTGCAGTCACCAGTGGTGTCATTTGCTTGTACAGCATTATTTATTTACGCTAACTGTGGCATTCGATCGTACGTTGACCGTGGAGAAACATCTGAACCCATAATAAATGTGTTTGAGAAAACAATTTCTTTTGCGGATGTGTCCCTTTGTGTTAGTTTATATATTGTTACAAGTTAATTTTAAAATATTTCTTAAGAATTAATTAATCCATTAATTCTTTATAGACCGCAAAAAAATTTTATTCTTTGAAATAAATTTTGTTTCACCTTTGTATGCATGCGCAGAAGAGCCAGTCGCTGGAAGAAAGCATTGCCAAGAAGTGCGGCCTTGCTGTCTCCGACGACGCAGCCGACCGATTTACTGACACTCGGCTCAAGCTTGCCTCTGCAGGCGATCGGTACGCCGCTCTCCGCTCCGCCTACGACGCCCAAACCGACAAATTCCAATTGGCTGGCGACCGGCAGCGCGAATACTTTGAGGCTCTCATGAAGGCTAACATGTGGTTAGAGGCAGCCGAGTCAAGATTAGCCAATATGAAAAGGGGGGGGATTGCGGGAGACCCGACTGAACTACAGGCGCAGATCAATAAGGCGAGCGCTCTGCGCTCCGAGGCAGTGACGCAGACTCAGCAAGTGGAACACCTGCACCATTTGGGGAATGAACTATCAACGAGTCTCGCTGAGCTGGGGCTGGAGAGCGCCAGCGTGAGTCGGGACGTCGGCGAGATAGGCGGGCGCGTGGCCGCGGTGGACGCCGCGATGGGCGTAAGGGTGGGGGACCTGCAGGCGGCTGTAGTTAGATCCCTCGGGGTCCAGGAGGGGCTGGACGGGATCCTTGCGTGGGTCAAGGATGCGGAGAGGGCTCTGGGGGCCGCACGACCCCTGAGTCTGAACAGAGTGACGCTGGACGCACAAAGGGAGGAGATAGGGGGGATCCGCGCCGACGTCCAATCGCGAGGGCCAAGCCTGGAGGCGATCAACCAATCAGGTGCGGAGATGATGCACGCGTGCGGGGACGTCAGGAAGGCAAAGGAGATAGAGGAGAAGTTGAAGGATTTGAACGTCACGTTTGACCGTCTTGATACTTCTACTGCTTCGCGTGACGCAACGATTAGAGCTGTCCTCGACCGGCTCGAGGAATTTGATTCGGCGGTCGTCGCTCACGACGCGTGGATCGCGCCGCTGCTTGCTATTGTAAAGGGTGATGGGGTCATCGGTGCGAACGCCATGAAAAAGATCGTCGCGGAGACTACAGCGTGGGAGGGGAACACGGGTGGGAAAGTGCGCGCCCTCGCGAGGGAACTGACGGAACACCCTCAGACCACGGACAAATCTGTCGTCGCGGATCGACTGGCGGGGGTAGAGAGGGGCTGGGCGGAGCTGGGGGATGTGCTAGCCAATAGGGAACGAGCGGAGGAGATGAGGAGAAGGAAGGGGGAGGAGTTTGAGCAAAAGTTGAGGGAGGTGGTGGCCTGGCTGGATGAGAGGGAGGCATTGGTGGAGGCCATGGAGCCTGTGAGCATTGAGGCCGAAACCATCGCCGCTCAAGCGGAACAGCTCAAGGTTAGTAGTGCTTCGTGATTTACATGGCTAAAATTAAATTATTCTGCACAGTTTAATGGATTGTGAATAGTGATGGCTTGATATATAAATATGAAAAATGGATTTGTTATAGCGGCTTTTGAAGGATAAAACGACAATATCGGTATCAATGCACATATTGAATTGATGAACTTGGTATATCTACATACTCCTATATATCTGAGAGAATAAGGACTGACTTATAATCAATGACTGCTCTGTAAATGAGACACGCAGCAGAATTTTCTAGTTTGCTGCCATAAATGTTAGTAACGCATTTTGGTTCTGCAGTGACTCAAGTCACAGAAATGTTATATTTTGCTGCAGCTGCTTGTGAAGGAGTATGAGGCGTTTGGTCCGGTCATCGATGACGTCAATGAGCTCGGCAATGCTTACGATCTGGCTCTACGCGGACCCGACTCCAGCCCGGTCAAGAGAAGTGAGTTTGTGCGACCGATAGTTAATACAAATAACTCTATTAAGATATCTTTAAGCTTTTAGTTAAATATGTCAATCTTTTAGTTACGTTCTATTTGTGAGCTAGCATGAATTTAATTGTAAAGATGTTCAATTGCAGTGCAGTTATTATCATATAATACATTTATTTATGAGACATTCATTTGCCAATTTCCTAGAGAAAAGATTAAGAAGACAGATTATAATTTCTATTATATTACATTGTAATGCGCGTGCACATTACATGTAGAATTTCCAAGAATTACTTTTTTAAATATATCATAAAGTATTAGTTGAAATTTTTTTATTTGTGCTTACCCCTTGTACCAGTTATATGGTATTAGATGACCGTTCAAAGCCACATTGGTTGTCTCTAAATTTCAGAAACGCTTCGGTCGTTGGGTCGGGGCATGTCACCACTCAAAACCTCCTCCACGCCCCCTCCGCCCCAGTCGCCCCTTCCCCTCGCGAGTCCGCTCTCAAGTGAGTCGAGCGGGGTCGGCAGCAAGCCCAGCTCCCTCCACAGTCTACAGCCCGTCGAAGGTTCCCTGTTTTGTCTTAAAAAAGAATAATCTTCCTCTGTTTAGCATCCCCTGCAGGCCAAAGAACAGGGAATTGGCTTGCAGCCCAGAGCTTCCCGGGCAAGTCATAAAAGGCGACTAAAGAAGGGGGAGCAGTTTTGTGCGGTCTCCCTTGCACAGAACCAGACTGTATATAGTCCTTGTGCTGCACACTTTGTGCTAAATTTAAAAAACAAATCTTTGGTTTAGCCCTGTTGCTTTGTACTTATCATTCAATTGCATTTATGTTATTAAAGCAATGAATATAAAAATTTTAAAAATAAATCTACAGATGCAGAAAATAAAAACCAGCTGTATATATCATAATCTTCTTTAGCATTACAGACTCTCAAAAGTTGACGGCTGCATCTACATTATTACAGAATAAATGAGCTGATCTACAGAAGTGAAAAACAGCGATCCTTGGGATCACATACTAGTTCAAGAACGCATGAAACCTTATATTTAACTCCTCGTCGCTGCAAGTAGAATATGAATCCAAATTTCCCCATGCTCATGCTTGATCCGAAGGTTTGCCGGAAAAACTAAAATTCAAATCATAATCATCTTTAGTATAATTACAGACAAACGCTCGATTCTTGAGCAAATTTTGCATATTACTCCTGATATCCTACATGTTAAAGGATACATTGTCATTATTTGATATACTGTAAAACATGGAATTTTGATGCGCATTTATATTGGACAAATTTCGCGATTCGGTGAAACTCGCAAAAATTGTATCCAGAAACTGCGCAGTCCTGAAAATCGCGACTATTAAGTGGAGCAGAATTTGTAGGAGGCAAAACTGAAAAAAAATCCTGCACAAAAAATATCATGTTTTGCTGTATATGATATTCTTTGTTTATAACTGATTTTGACTCGTACTTTTTCTGGCGTATAGGTCTATCAGAGACGCAGGCGGCGGTGGTTACCATCAACAACCGGTTTGATCTGGTCGGTGACCGGTTGGCCGACCGCCAGCGTGAGCTTGAGACGACAGCGACTCTCTTTCGCCGGTACACCGACGATCTGACGGCTCTGCTCGGCTGGATGGAGAACAGGGAACAAGCTGTGCTGCCGCTTGACGCTTTGCCGGCCAATGAACAGGCAGCACGTGACAGGATGAAGGAACATCAGGTACGTTTGCTCTTTTTTTTTCTTTTCTTTTGTGTTGTATTAAGTGAGAACAAAGCATTGTGATTTTTGCTATTTTGTGTTGCAGTACTATTTGCTCGGTGACTTTTATTTTAATTCCTGGAGTCCAACAAGCAATGATTCTACTTATTTAGTAGATAAAGATATAAAAGCTCGTTTTGGGGTTAAAGTTTATATAGAGACATTTATGAGCAGTATTTTGCACTGAATTTTATAGTAAATTGTTATAAATATATTTTTTTAATCTTGTAAAAAATGAAATCTGATACTCGTTCAGCAAGTTGATTAAAACGTCTGTTTTTATTTATTGATGGCTTTATAATTTTAACCAGAAGGACTTTTTCTTATTTATCCAATATCCATGTATATTATTTTAAGAGTTGTGTTTCCGCTGGCGCCTGGTTCAGGCTCTGAATGAGGAGCTGCTGAAGAAGGAGGCCGTCCTGGGGTCACTGAGGTCTACCGCTCAAGAGCTCGTCCGGGGTCACGAGCATGCGCCGGGGGTCAAGGACATTGAGAAACAGATGCACACGCTCGGTAGAACTGCTGATTAATACTTCAAAATTTTTGCTGCAGAATCTGTTTTTGCTTCTATAAAGATGTTTTTCTCAAAATTAGGAAGTCTTATTCTTGTGGTCAGTTATTATTAATCGGCTATTACGGTATTACCTCACACACTCGTACCTCTTGAAGGGTGAACAGCAGCCACAATGTGCAACATGCGGTTGCCCACTGACAGTCGCACATATTCTACTGAATTGTGTTACCCATCACCAGAGTAGGCATCAACTATTACAGTATGGTTCCTTTCATGACCTGTGTACAAAGACAAAAATTTATTATATAATTAATTTCTTAAAATTGACTGGTACATACCAGCATTTGCAACCATTCCCTCTACGTAAACGTTGTCCATATCTTTGTACCAGTACATCTATTGTTTTTGTATTATGGCTCTTTTATTTATGTCTTTCATTGTAACTATACATCATTTAATCACTCTTATTTGAATTGCTATTTTTTGCTTTATTCTCGTTTAGTCTTTCAACTCTAGTCAGTGTGCAATTGCAATTTCTCCAATTGAAATTTTATATTATATTTACCATATTGTCAGTTTATCCTTAGTGTACCAATAATAAATTTTATCAACACTGCTCGCCAGTATCATGCTTGTATTTATTACAACCCTGGCGCAATATGACCTTTCTGTGTCGAGGCGCCGTTAAACAACTCACAGACAAACAAACCTTCTCCTTACCAGCATATCCACTACTTTCGTCGACCTCCCTGTCATGCTTCCAACATTCACCGTTCCCATCCTAATCGAAACCTCTCTCTTCCTTTTCCTCATCCCCCCACGCCCCTGGTCGCTACCTAGCACTGGTCCTGGGCCAGCCCCAGCGCTGTGCCCCTTGTCATCAGTCGACGGTTCAGGGTCAGCCCCAACTAAAACTACTAAGCCTGTTTGTGTGTCCATGGCTGTCTTTTGGAGCGGTGGTTTTTTACAGACCGGATGCCCTTCCAGACCGGATCCTTAAATCTTAAAAACCAAAAACCAAACCTTCATATCCTAAAAAATTCATAAGCCCACCGGGGCACCAAGCTCCACAGCAATATCACTTAGTTTGTGCTTTTGTTTCACACCCCGAAGGTTTAATGCGTCTTGCACTGCAGACCGTCGCTGGTCGAGCCTGCGTGAGCTCGCCGGCGCCTCCGGTCGTTCTCTGGCGGATACGCTCGATGCGCTGCGAGACTTTGAGTTTGGACGCGTGCAGCTCGGCGCCTGGCTGGCGCAGAAGGACAAGATGGCCGTGCTGCTCAGCGCTGTCGCCACGGAGCCGGGGCTCGTCAGGAACCAGCTGCAGCAGGTTGAGGTGCGTGGACGGGCTGGACATTTGTGTCATTGTATTGTACGCAGTATTGTCTAGGTTTATCCTCAGATATGCGCATCTCCATTACGTCACTATGTAAAACTTAGAACACTAGTTGTTCGATAGAGGGTTATTTGAACCATAGTTGAACGATCCAGGATTATTTGAATAACTCGCCAATATTGGCGAGTTATTCAAACAATCCTGGATGTAATTTGCCCGATTTGATTGGGTCGTGACGTCACTTTTGTTCTATGATTATTTAAAACCAAATAACTCTATTGAACAACTGGGCCTAACTCCTGAACCTAGCTGGAAAATACTTCAATTGCCTTCATATTTCCATTTAAATGTTTGGGTTTGTCTATCAATTTTTTTGCAAATGAACCAAATGTTAGGCCTATTTATAATCTCTGTATAATCAGTCTTGTCTTTGATACTCTGTGGTTTTTAATGTATTAATACATTTTGATGAAGAAGTGTGGCGCTGGTTGGGGTTGGGGCGCTTGGATTGTAATAATGATAATGATAATACACAGGCTAATTTAGTATTGTGCCATAACAAGTCAAAGAAAATTCTATGGAGCGCTTTAGAATTTGAACAATTTAACCAAATAAGTGATGGGTAATATCGGTATGTGACAATCTTAAGGATATGAAATAGTAAATAAGTTTTCAGCCTATACTTAAACAGTTGATGAGTGGGGGCGAGCTGAGTGTCCGGTGTTAGATTGTTCGACGCGCAGAAATTTACGCAGTCCATTGACGCAGTTATCATCTTTGTTATCGGTTGGTGTTCAGAAAGCAGCAAACGAAACAAACTTTATGCCGCTTATGCTATGTTGTAGCTGCTTCAAGAAGAGATGGCCGCCGAACGGCCGCACTACGAGACCTTCATTCAGAAAGGACACGCCATTCTCGAGCGCACCGACCCAGATTCCACAGATTCGGGTCGGGTCAACACGTGCATGGATCAAGTAAGCGCGGACTGGGACCGCATTGAGAGTCGTCTCGAAGAGCGCGCTTCAACACTTACTGAATTACTCGGGGTGACGACGAGTTTCTACGACACGGTCCAGGGGCTGGGGGCACGCCTGGGAGGGATAGCGGACAGGGTGGAGGGCCTGGGGGAGGGAGGGGGGGGTGAAAGGGAGGGAGAGGGAGAGGTGGCGCTAGGGGGCGTGTCGCTGCAGCAGCAGCGAGAGCACCTGCAGGTTTGAAGATTTTGGCAATGGTGTCAGACTTGGAATAAAATAAATTAGTGCTGTCATTAATTATTATGACTCTATTATTATTATTTTACTATTGGGCAGTAACAATTTTGATCTTTACAATACAAATTGATCAGTTTGATGCTACATTTATTTTGCAGCAATACTTAGCCATTTTGATTCTGTGCTAACGCATTAAGCTGAAATACCGTAGCAAATTATATTTAGAGAGTAAATCTGCTACACACCGCAGGGCAGGGTTCTTGCAGTGAGAACTGAAGTAGCGCTTGCCCTGCGGTGTGCAGCAGAGCTGGTGCTTGTTTGTCAAAAGCATTTATTCTATATCAACGTGCTGAATTGGTGAAATTTAAATGAAGTACCATTATGTCGTGCTTCAAACATTGCAGCAAATCACCAGCTTTATTAGTACCTGTATGCTCAAGATGCTGAATTTTCCGCAGAAATGTCGAATAGTTGTTGTAAACTTCAAAATGAACTATCTTGCGCTGCAGGCTTTGTCTGCTGAGCTGAAGTCATGTGATGGTGAGCTGGAAGAGTCGCGACGTCTGCGTGACGCCATGTCAAGCGATGTCGCTGACTCGGCGGCGGCCAAGTTTGACATCAAGAGCAAGGTGGCGAGCGTTGAACGAGCGTACAAAGATCTGCAGCAGAAAATAGGTTGGCGAGTTTTTTGTTCACAGGCAGCTTTTTTTTGAGTGCCATGATGAGATGCAGACTTTGTAAAACTTTCAAATGAATAAGTTTAAAACTATTCAAGGCAACAAGGTCTCGTAAGAAACTTTTATTTTATAATATTCTCTCGCATGGTTCCTAAGTTACTCACCCCTTGCCCTCTGTAACCCCGCCGCTCAGAGTTGCGCGAGGGTGCGCTGGACGGCGCGATGAGTGAGGGGGTGCGGGTGGCCGCATCCCTGGCCGACACGCTGCGCTGGGTGGGGGGGATGACCGATGCGCTCGACGCCCTCGAGCCCCTCGCAGTGGGACACAGGGACCTGCTCGCGCTGCAGACCAGGGAACTGGAGGTGGGTCACGACCCGGGCGCGTCTAGTTGTGGATTATCGTCATAAGTTCAGTTTTTCCTGTTCATCCTCCATCGAGATCCATCGAAGCATACTTCAAGCATATTTTTTTGTCGTTACTATCAGCATAATTTCTAGTCTAGTCTAGTTTTACCAGCAATTATCATCGATGAGGGCCAATGAAGGCGTTGCTTCGGGATCGAAAATGGGAAGGACAGCGCGGTCAATATGATGATCGAGGTCCCCGATGACATCACTAGATGCCGAAATTGACTCTAAGCCCATTATTATTATTATATTATTATTATCACAGAATAGAACTGAGGTATTTCGTATTCTACTTCTTAATTCACTTGTCTACTTCTTAATTCACTAGTCTACTTCTTAATTCACTTGTCTACTTCTTAAGTTACTTGTTTGCTCCTCTCTGTCGCTGCAGGCCGTACAGACGGAGGTGGCTGGACGCGAGGCGGACATGAAGCATTTGTTTGAGAGGTGTGAGTGCGTCATCGCGCAGGTTCCTCCCACGCTGGACACGCCGGCACTGGTCGACAGGGTCAAGACAGCGAAGGGAGACTGGAGCAGACTGCGCGATAAGGTGGATACTGTTTGAAACATTGGCTGGTCTTACCGTTGAAGATCGATTGTGGTGACTTCACCGCATTGTGGGAAATTGACAGTGTACTGATCAGTTATTTCTGGAACAGACCGAAAAACTAGCTGTCAGTTTTTTGTTGGCTTGGACCAGCCAATTAATAATTTGGTGCGTGTTTCGCATGCTTCCGAAACATGTGCCGTGGCTGTTTAATCACGTTTTGTTTGTTTATTTTTTAAACTGCTTGAACTTGCTATTTGTAGTTTTTTGTCTACTGCTTTTCTTTCATAAAAGTATATTTTCATCTACTTTGATCATCGCTTGCTCCCTTGTTTTCTACCATCTCGGAAAATTGACAATAAAGTTTGAACATGGCAAGTAAATGTTCAAGCTCTAGATAAAAAATTAATTCATTATTTGCGCGCAGATGTCGGATAAAGCCGCGCGGCTGCGCGACGCCGTGCGAGCGACGGCAAAGATCCAGGACTCGCTTGACTCCCTCGCCGCCTGGCTCGACCTTGCAACCTCGCGCCATGGCCTGCCAGGGGGCGCTGCGCCGAGCCTCGAGCGGGACCACGCCCTGCGCCAGCTGAGGGAGGCGCTTGCCCTTCAGGCCGACCTGCACCGGCGCGCGCTGGACTGCGAGGCCCTGGGGGCGGAGATCGAGGCGTTGGGGGCGATGTCAGCTGGGGGTGAGGGGCAGGAGGCGGGCACGCTCGGGAAACAGCTGAAGGACGCACGGGAGAAATTGAACCATCTCACTGCTGGTACTATTGGCTGTAGTGTTTTGTGGCGGTTGTAGAGATTTTCTGATGCACTGCCAGTAATCACTAACGATGCGTGTGAGGAAAGAATATTTAATAGACTGACTTTGATTTGATGTTTGCTATTTAAGCATAATTTGCTATTTAACCGATCCTCTGCCTGTTGAAGGATGGATTAGAGCTCTAGTATTGGTGTTGATTGTAGCTATCTTTGATTTGATGCTTTCTCAAGTACTGATGAGCGCATAAAGACTTAATTGGACACGCCCTCAAGTGTTAATGTAGGGTGATTGACTTTTATTTGGATATTCCCTCAAGTTTTGATGTGCACATGATTGGCCTTTAGTTGAACGTTCCTTGAAGTGTTGATGTGCGCATGCCTTCAGTTGGCTATTCCTTGAGTGTCAACATAAGCGGCTGTAACTCCCTTTATCCCC
>JAQIWG010001634.1:0-23495 GCA_034695025.1 Chamaedrilus cognettii | reverse complement strand
CCTATCCTTACGGCTTGACCCGATCTAATATTGCCGATGCATTTCGCTTGCCATTGCTAGCGTTGAAGAGTAAAATTAAAGTTTTTCACCCATCTTGAGTCAAATGGTGTAGGATAACTCATATGTCGTGGGTGTCAAAAAACTCTGGCATAAGTTGCATTGTTCTCAAATATAAACCACAACCCTTGATGGGTCCATCTATTAAGCTTCAATTTACTTTTAAATTTGTTGTATTACATAACATGTATTTAGAAATTGATATGCATCTGCATTGATGCTCTTTTGTGCGTTTTTGTTAGATATGTATCGATAATTTATTCTGACTGGTTTTTTGCATGTTTATTATTGCTGCCGTGGCAACGTCAACAAAAGTGAGCGTTAATAGAAAATCATAAGGGGACGGAGGTTTGAAATTGAAATGTTGGAGTTTATCCGGCGGATAATCATGCAGTTTATCTCCCAATGACGTTAATCAGCGTCTATAAAAGACAGAAAATTGATTATCCGGGGTTAAATCGTTCACGAGGTTGATCTTCAGAGTTTATATCTACGGCTAGCGTTAAATCACCTTCTAGAATACCGCCCTTATGATTGTGTGAAAACTTTAGCTGCAACACTTTTGCAAACATTGAGTGAACTACAAACTGTCTATTCTTTGCGGTGTAGGATCATTCCGAGTTTGTTCGGCTTATGAACGGCTTCAAGGGAAGAAACGATACGGTAAATCGAGGCACATACTTATCGCCGAATGTGCCTATCTCTCTGCCGGACTCTGTTGACTGGAGAAAGGAGGGATTTGTTACGCCGGTGAAAGATCAAGTGCGTCTAGTTGTATTCTTTTTTCCATTTTTATCCTCTTTATCTAATCATAAACTGTGTGATATATCTTTTTGTTTTGCTTGCAGCACTGTCCAATGTGGCCTCACGAATTTTGATAAAGAATGAAGATCTGATTTTATTTGATCTAATCTTTAACTAATATTATTGTCATGTAGCAATAATTTAACAATAATTGCCACTAAGTCTTATTGGCCAGTTTCCAGGTTTCCAGTAAACAAGGTTTTAAATGCGTAAATGGTGAACCTGCAACAGAAACAACGAACAGTTTTACGGCAGCTGAAATTTAATCAAAGTCTTAATTTAAGTTAAATGGTGAAAACTGACCAGCTTGAAAAATAAAGGTTGACGCTATATTCGATAATAATAACTGCAAGTGTATTTTTTCCATATAGGGTGGATGCGGATCGTGCTGGGCCTTCAGTTCAGTACGTACACTAGTCTTTTTATATATTGCAAGTCTGTTGCGGAATTTATCTTGCTATGCTATAAAGCCCAAGGGCCAACTGCGGCCCCTAAGGGCTTTCAATTGGCTCCCAAAGTCATGAAATACTAATTTATTAGAAGCATCATTTTGATGTAGGAGGTTTCTCTGCGTGTTCTAGGAGCTTTTAACAGTGGCTCTATGTTGTAGTGTTTGAAGGCGTTAATGTGTCTCAACATTATTAATGCTTCAGCTACTGAATGTAGTGCGTTAATGTATTAATCTAAACCCATGGACCCGATGGAATGGCGGGAAGTGAGGGGACCTGGCTCCCTCGATATTCCAAAGACGGAATGATTATGAAATCAACAACCACACAGGGCGTTGGAAAAATACAAAAAACTAATTATCAAACAAGAAGCAACGTACGATATGCAAGAGAAATAAAAACGGAATCTGCACTAGTACAACAGTTCACACAGATATTTCCAAGTGTTTCCATAAGGTTAGTGGTTACCAGCTAGACAATTTATCAAATCAAGGGGGTTACAAATCGAATGCTACTAAATACTTCTACCCGGGAGAAAAGCCTAAACAGACGGTAGCAACCAGATGGTCAACCGGTCAAGCAATGCACATTAACTCTCAAATAGCACTACCAGGGAGAAAAGCCTGAACAGACCGTAGGTTATGGTCTTCACAGAGAGGTTTACTTCAAAGTAGAAAACATGAAAGCGTTACAAGGTTACAGAACTACACATCCGACCTGTGAGCAACATGCTACAAACGCGCTACAAGCAACTTGCAAAGTTCGTGGCTATTCAAACGCACGATATACTGTCTGACAATGCCTCCACCAATCAGAAACCAACATGGCGAAAGCAGCAGCCAATAGCGAGCTTAACTTTAAATCTATTACAAAGGATAATGACTACTAACATGTGACCGTGTCGTGACTTCGAAATGCAATACATAAAATAAAGCAATGGGTGCAACTCAGCCCTAAATAAAATAAGCTGAATAATGTACATCTGACAAGCACACCCACCCACAAAACCTAATCTGAGAGAAAAAACAATAAAAGTCTATTAAATTTTATGAAGCTTGCTGATAATTGGCCTATAGTAAATATCATTGACTAGATTTGGTGTTACTTTTAGAATGGAATTGATGCATTGCAATTTTTGAACTTGATCTAGCCCTTATTTAATTTTGGAACAAAAAATTGATCCGCAAAAGGAATTTATTGAATGCCTCTGACGTTCGGTTAGTAGTGCGTACTGTCCGACAGACCGGTGCACTGGAGGGTCAACTGAAGCGCAAAACGGGAACTCTGGTATCTCTCAGCGAGCAGAATCTCGTCGACTGTTCCTGGGTGTGGGGCAACAACGGCTGCGCGGGCGGCCTCATGGACAACTCGTTCACTTACGTCAAGGACAACGCAGGAATAGATACCGAGGCATCGTATCCGTATTTTGCGAAGGTTTCCGCATTTTGTCCCATTCTGATCTGCATTGATTCTCACCTGCACCATTCCTGTTACGGAAATGCTTTTAAATAGAAGTGAAGACATTTCTTGATGACAAAACAGTTTAAATCTCATGAATCTTTGAAGCAGTATAGAAGCTATTTTAGTGATATGGACAAAAAATCATAAAGTTAATGTTCGGTTAGATGCTATGCATATAATGTTAGGATCCTTCGAGCAAAATAGCAGATTATATCAGTTTATCAAATTTGATGAGCATTGTATTGATGAGTTATATGAATTGCATAATGGCGATAATGGAATTTCTGTATCCCGTTCTTTTTTTTAATTAAACTGTATTTGGTGTAGGATTCATCAATATATATAATTTTAGTCTTTTGAACGTTGACCGTGATATGCTATGCACGTTGTGTTTTAGCGTAGATGGACGTGAAGGTTTTTGAGAATTTTCTAGGGGCTATTGAGGGTTGGGGCTCTGTGGGCATGGGATGTGAGTCATCAGAAACATTCAAAAATCATCAAAAACTATTTTCTCTCTGGGAAAATATTTCAAGAAATGAATGATTAAATTTGATTCAATGTTATTTCGAGTGTGCTGTCTGCGCGTTGGTTAGGATGGTGACTGCCACTACAATGCCTCGTTGAGCGGAGGCAGAGATTTTGGATTTATGGATGTTGAGAAGGAGAGTGAGTCTCAGCTGAAGGAGGTGGTCGCAGCTGTTGGACCGGTGGCGGTCGCGATCGACGCCTCACACTCATCCTTTCAACAATATCATAGTGGTAAAGATAGCTTTTTGTGCCTATCTTTTGTATCGATGATCGCTTAAGATGTTGCGTAAAAAAAGACTTTACCTTAGATTTTCACTGTGTTTTTTTGAAAAAGACAAAACATTATTGACAAAATAGCTTTCATACTGTTGAGGTCCCCGATGATATGACTAGATTCTGTAACGGACTCTAAGCTAATTACTATTATAGATATCTTTATTTCGCTCAAACGAGTAGCCGTCAGTCAGTCGGTAGCCGAGTAAACGTCACACACACAAGAATATAGATTACGCAACGCAAAAGAAAAATAATTAAATTATTACTTTGAACTCGTATTATACACCTTTTGAGTAATAATAATGATAATTTAATAATTGGTTTTTAGTTCCTTGTGGCATCCGGTGACGTCATCGGGGACCTCCCTTCGCAGTGGGCAACCGGACATCCATCAAATCGGTTTATGAGAAAGCCCAGGACAAGGGGTTGAGAGATCGAGTGCAGGATAACAATGTCAGATTTAGTGACAATACTGGTTCGTGCTGTTCTCTACTACAAGTCGCAGCGAGAACAAGTTAGGGGTTGTTAGGGGTACGATATTGAGATTTTGTAGTGCTGTATGGTGCAAAATTTGGTATTGCAGGTATTTATAATGAGCTATCGTGCTCGACGTCCAATTTGGATCACGCAGTACTCGTCGTTGGCTATGGGACGGACGCCACTACAGGACAGGACTACTGGCTCGTCAAAAATAGGTTAATTTGATAATTACCTGTATTACGGTATATTATAAATATTTGTAAAATGCTTCACCAATATTTATTTAATCGCTTACACTTCACGCATAACGTCATGTTTGCCCAACCTGCTGATCTGATATATGATGATTATTTTATATAGAACTGTACTATCAGCGTGTAACGCCGTGTATCATATTACTGGGGTCACGCTGAAAGTCTTGGCCAATGATTTATATTACAATAACTACAAGTCGTATCATTTAGATTTTTTGAGCCCTTATTACTGAACATCTTATCAAATTAATGCCAAAATTTCGGATACGTTAACAATTTATATCAGTATAATCTCCATTGCACGTCACACACTTGTCCCAACACGTTTTCCAGCTAATAAATCCGCTTTTTAGGAAGTCTGGCTCACCCTGACGTATCCAAGATCATACAGCAGCCATGATAGCCTCGTCGTCCTCAGACTTCTGTCCTTCAATGGTTCAAATAGATGAAAATCAGATGGAGCAAGGTCTGAACTGTATCGTGGATGAGAAAGAATAGCCCATCTCAATCAATGATTAAAACAATGTCGTCTATACTTGTTGCGCCATTTTGTCTACTGTAGCGCCATCTGACGAGTAACTTGAAAGCATTTTTAGCCAAAATATGTAAATAGGCTGGGGTATTTTGGTGCAAAATTTGAGGTTGATTCATTCAGTGGTTTTTATTTTAAATCATTGGCCAAGACTCAGCGTGACTCTCGTACATTATCTCCTAAATTATGGCTTAGTGAAAGATGTAGACTCTATGTTATGAACTTTGATCTTGTTTAATCAAACTTGTGAATATATGATTTTTTAAGAAACGTAATTTTAAAGGAAATCAGATTTATTAAAGTACTGGTGATTTTATTTAAAAGATTTAATATCTATATAATGTAATATTATTATGTTATTATATGTACATAAAAACACTTTGTTTTAACTGAATTTTAATAGATATAAAAAAAAATTTGCTTTGGAAACTGTCCAATTAAAAAAAATTCAGTACTTTTGAATTTAGTACTTCCGGTGCATACGGGAAGACTAAATATATTGAATCTTTTTTTTGGCATTATATTGAGCCACCCTGTAGTTCTATAACTTATATAAGTTTGTCTCACTCGCTATTGCACTTTTCAGTTGGGGTGTGAGTTGGGGCATGAAGGGTTACATCATGATGTCCAGAAACAACTACAACCAGTGTGGTATTGCATCCTTGGCGAGCTATCCGCTTGTGTAGAGTTGTGACTTCATTGAGAACGTGAATAAGAAGAAGAAGAAGAAGAAATCAAATAATTCGACCTGACTCCGCTCACTTTTTGGAATATTTTCAATATTTGTTTAAAATTTCTTTTTAATTAGTTAAGTAATTTTTTTTGGAGTGTTGCAAATATAATTTAGTAGCACTAAATACTATATTATTTGAAGTTATTTGAAGTAAGTTTGAATTATGAAGTGTCAAGAATTAAAGTGTAATGCTTGATGCATGAAGACCGTAACGCTAAATTCTCGGCATACAAGAACAAATACTATATACACCATGATCAAATCACGCCCTCAGCGTATGTGAGAGACATTCATGAACATCTCGTTGGGTCAATTAATTACTCGTCGGCGTCTGCCTTCTTTAACATACAGTTCTGAACGGCTGCTGGTTCTAAAAGAATCGTTATGTGATTTAAAGCCTTGTGATAATGCTGTGTTCGCATTACGTGTTCGAATGGATTAATAATTTCTGGAAAGCGATGTTAAAGAATTTGTGAACGAACGCCTTATTCAGTCCGCAATATGCATATTGTATGACCGTTATTTGTCACGGTTTTTTTAGACAGCCATAATTTAGTAAAAATTACTAGCATTTTTGTACAAATTTGCAAGTTGGTGTAGATATGGCTACAGTTGTTGGGTATAAAGTTTCAGACCATTCTCATAACTTTAGACCGAGTTATGACAAGTTTAAAGTGTTAGCATTTTTATCAGGCCAGGGTGTATATTGACACGAAATACTTTGTTCATCTGCTGGCTGGTGTGTGCCGTCAATAATTAAATGTTCATTATATAACATTCAGTTTATAGTTTTCAGAACATGAAAAAATGGCACTGGTTCTCAAACGGGCTTTAATTTCTTTAGTTGAACCATTTTTCGAAGCTCTATTTTGAAAATTGAATATTTGACAAAGTAATTTGCGTTGCTATGTGCTAAATGGAGGCCTTTTGACTGGTAGCCTGCTTGCGTGCCTGCAAGTTAGGCTGAGCCTAGTAGATATTGAAGATAAATTGATTTTTGAACCTTTTAGGAGATTTATTGCAAAAATTGACTTGCAATGAATGCAGGTAACCACAGTACCGGTTATGTTGAATGAGGAGTAGTGTTGAAACAAATATTCTTGAAACTGCCTCTCTCCCAATGCGCAACCAATCACTATGAGTTGTGAACATGTGATCGGGTTGAAAATTTTCTGTTTTATCTGGGCTGCAACGCCCCAGGCGCCTCTGGTTATGAATTTCTCCCTGATTGTAAGGTCTAATCTTCCCGCTGGCCATTTGGGACATGGAAAGAGTCCTAGAAAATAAAATGAAAACCACAAAATTAAGCCGTTCCCCGGTTAATCAATGAAGATTATTGCTTCATTTAATAAATAATTATGCATTTAATTGTTGATCGTAATTTATCACAGAAATTTCTTGAATTATAAATAAAATGAATATTTTTGGAAGCAAAATCTTGAATTAAAAAAGATGAAGTAATCTCCGGTACCAGTTCATTAACTAACCATCTCTTTGTCGTCTATTCTATGAATGTCCATGTTTTCACATGGGCGAGACGTTTGAGCCCTGGTGAGGACTGCTGGAGTTGCCTCAACCAGCATCAAATCTTCAAGTAACGTAATCTCACGTAACTGTCAAACATTAGTTGGCATTATATTTAGTGCGCTTTGAACTGAACACAGTGACAAGTAATCACTCAAGATATTGACTATCTGTGGTACCATGTTGAACCTTTCTGGATTGGAAGACGATCGAAGCTTGATTTTTGAAACTCGAGATGTGTGTGTTGATTTGTTGACAATTATTTGACGATAGTCACATCAACGTGTCGCATTATACAGCGCTTCTCATTCCATTGTTTTAAACTAGCTATTCAGAATTTTGGCTGTTATATTAAGGTTGAGGTCTATGGTTGTGTATTGTGTGAATCGATTGCTTGCATGAAGCAATACTGTAAAAACATGAAATTTTTGCCCATATATTAATTTGGCGAATTTCGTGAATCGATCAAACTGTCAAAAATTACATGCGCCAAAATAAAACTGCAGAATCTATCTGAAATGGGCTGGCCTCAAAAATACAAAAATTAAATGCAGCAAATTATCTGAGAGTCAAAGCCGTCAAAGCAACATGCAGCTAATATTTCATGTTTTACAGTATTAGCTTTTAGACTTTTTTGTTATTCTTTGGTTCAGATTGCTACAAATTTTAACTTGCTAATGTTTTATGGCTGTATCATAATGACAAAATGGTTTGCTTCATAAGTTTGGTCAATCATTGTGTAAAATTTGGCTTTTATACAGGTGTGCTAATCTTGTAGTTGGCTTATTATAGCCAGTGGTTAAAGTGGGGCAGAGCGCACGGGGGCGGCGTTCCCACTGCTCACTCAAATTTAGACTAGCGTTCCCACTGTTAACATTAGCGCTCTCTCAGCTCTGGAGCGAGCGCTTCCACTGCTGATATTGACAAAAGTTTTTTCGGGACATAGTTTGAGTGGAGGTTGTATATGGTAGGAAAGTTATGCCTGGCGTTGGTTTTTTTGGTTATGGATGGGCTTGGTGGTCTAAAAAATGGAGAAAAGTGGCGATAAGAGGAGAAATATTGGAATGACTAGCAGGAATGGGTTGAAAAATTTATGTCCTCTACAGTCAGCACCCCCGCCCCACTCGCGAGTTCTGCGCGGAGAAGAAAAAGTGCTCCAGGCGATAGATATGGGACATCAAAAAGTCGAAAGTGAGCGCGCCCACTGCTCGGTCGAGACACTTAACCACTGATTTTAACTCTCAAGAGAGTATTACAATTTATAGTGGGGTCACTTTACTGTTATCATAAATGAGCAGATCTATTATAGGTACACCTGTGCTAGCCTAATAGCGTAATTGGATATCCAATTTCCTTATTATGATAGTTAAGAAATACGATATTCTTGTATTCAGAATTGATATAATTATGCTCATTTTTCATAAGTATGTGAATCTGTAATTTGCATTATTGTGATGGTGAATTTAATATTGAAATGTACATGTGTAATATATGTAAAGCTTCAATTTTGACTGGTTTATCTTAATCCATCAAATACAATTACGCTATATGAGCCTTTGTTACGAATTGATTGTGAAGTAATTATAATCAATCATAATTCATCTTTTTCTATATTTATCTATTTTTCTGTTAAAAAACTTGTAGACTACTGGCCTATGAAAGTCTATATCCTTCAATTAATGTCATGATTTCCCATTTTTCGATTATTTTAGTACTTCAGTAGGCTATATGAATTGGCTTGTAGCCTATAGCACCCCGAAGGAGTCGTAAAAGGTGACTGAAGAAGGGGGAACGGTTCTTTGCCGGCTCTCTTGCACAGAACAGGACTGTGATAGTCCTGGTGGTACACACGGTCTCTAAACTACAAAAAATAAAGCAAAATCAGTAGGCTATACACGCCCAAATCACTTAACTGCAAATGTTTTAGCTCTTACTCTGAAATAAAAATATTTAAAATCAGATTTTAGATTATTTCAGGGCAAAATCGTTACGTTGCCTAATACAACTTAATGTAACCCCTGCAGATCGGGGAACAAAGAATTGACATGCAGCTCAGAGCTCCCCAGGCGAGTCATAAAAGGCGACTTGAGAGAGGGGGAGCGGTCTGTGCTTGGTTAAGCCGAGGCTGAGGCACAGAACCGGACTGTAATAGTCTTCGTTACTACACACGGTCCTTTAACTCGCAGGGACAACTTAATGAAACAACGAAGTTAAACAATCTTAATTGTGGGCCTATTTACTATTTACTTCTATCAAATCTGTCTGACTTGGCTAAAGATTGTGTACAGTGTACACAGTACCGTCAGTACAGCGTCCTTGATCATATGTTGACAATAGGGAGCAAAAATGATCCCAGCGCAATGCCTTAAACCTCTGCAGCAGAACTCCTACTGTAGATGCATAGGCTACGCTACAATAGCAGAATCAAATCGTTACATAAAAGCCATAAAATTAAAACAATTATAAACATTTTTTGTTGTGGTCAAATAAAAACAGATCTAATTACAACAATAACACACAATGCACTTACCTATATCAATTCCTACAATTTTGTGAAAGACTGCAGAAAGGACGTAAAATCATAAAATTGGAAAAAATTCTGATAAAATCATGCAAAACGCAATAACAGTATATACCGGCAGTTTTTAACTGTATTTGTTTGTACCAATCTGTAATGCCGAGAGAAGATCGTATTTTCCAAATGTTATACCGCTAGGACTTTGTACACGTAATTGCTTGCCACGACTCTGCGACTTTCGATGTCTGCATAAAACAATAAAACCAAGTAGCCCTAACACCAACACAATGATTATCACAGTGCAACTAAGACCACTAAGGCCCTGACTACTTATCACAGTGCTCTCATTCTCTAAGCATTCTCGCTTGAGCGAAGAGTTTCTAGAAATACTCCACAGTTGTGTCATTCTTGCGTCGCTGACGTAGTGAACATTCGCGACGTGCGTAGCTACGTCACAGTCGCTGGTCGCTTCGTTTAGTCGCGGAATGATACTCATATCAACGCAACGCGTCCCGATGACGGCGCGACAAAGTCCCGTCACGTAGACGTCTTCCATGCTCATGAAGCTAACGTTGTGGCTGACTTGAACGATCTTCCGCGCAGTGGTGGATGAGAGGATATAAGATCTTCCCTTGGCGTGTTCTGGATAAGCGAAACCGGGGTAGTCGTTTTCCGAGACGTAATATTTGGCGTGGACTTGGCGGTTGGCTTCTTCGCCGCTGGAACATGTGCCTACCAGAAATTTCAAAGGGAAAGCATTATTTTTGCGGTAGGCCTACCCGCATTGCTGGTGGACGTTGTACTGAAGCGTAATTAATGAGACGGTCAATTTACCCTATAAGAAAAGAATATTCTTTTAGCTAAGAAGTTCAAGCCCCACAGCTCCCCGGCATGTCAAGTAGGGCACAAATACCTCACTCTCAGGTCTGTTAATAATCTCACTAGTGCAGAACAGTCATACAAGAACGATTGAATGCTAGGCTATATAGAGATGCTCAAATTTGCAATTGATCGAATGAATATAAAATTTAACAACTATAGCTACCCTCAGCAGCTCTAGCTGCCCTAATTACTTGTTGCCTATGCCAAATGATAGCTGTATAAGCTGTCCTTGTATTGTCTTTCCTTGGAGTAAAAAAGGTGGAGAAACAAAAGATCACTGCTTTAGATCTTACCGCCAACAAAGTCCTCCGTTTCGACATTCACCAGATAATCGATGAGCCTTGGCAGGACATTGAACGAATCGTCGTCCGACTTAAGAATAAACCGCGCATTTGGACATCTCGTGATCGCCCACTTGAGCGCAGTGACGCTCTTGTTCGTCAGACCCTCGTACCGATCGTCCACATTCGTCACGATGACGTCACCAAACTCCGCTGCCTCAGCTCTAAGCTCAGACTTATTCGTAGAGCCGCAGAGAAAATACGTTGCCATAGTGAAACCGCGATGCGTTCTCACACTACCCCAAGTCCGTCGAATTGCCGCACGCCTGTCGGATTCGCTCGGTTTTGAAACGACGATGGTTAGCAGGAAAGGAGTCGTCTCGTTGCAGTGGATGATAATGGGTTCGATGAGAAATGTTGCCGAGAATGCGTTGCACCTACATATATACAGTGTTGAAAATAATGAACAGTGCAATTATTGTACAAAAGGCTCAAAAGTGTCGTTTTGTATAAAAGAATAATCCCCCAAAAATTTCGTTTTTTGAACCATGACGTTTTAGCCTATAGTACAAATACTCAAGATACCGATGCAAGACACACAAAAAGATCATCAAAAATTGCACATAGATCTAAGATACGGGAGAAAAACGAGGGGGGGGGATGACAGGGTGATAACAAATTACTTTTATACCATTTTCAACGTTTTCCCCTATCCTTCCATTTATGTTCCCAGAACTCAAAAAATTAACATGTCAAAATCAATGCTTTTTCTACTATATATATAAGCCCTAGGTCCAGATTACCGCAAAAATGCCATTATCGTACTCATTATCGTACACTCATTATCGTACACTCATTATCGTACACTCAATATCGTACACTCATTATCGTACACTCATTATTGTACACTCATTATCGTACACTCATTATTGTACACTCATTATCGTACACTCATTATTGTACACTCATTATCGTACATCGTATAAACCGTCTCAAATCGCTGAAATTATTGTACAATTATCGTATTATCGTATATTTGGTAACACTGGTCAGTGCGATTCCAAAGTCTGGAAGCCATCACCATAATAATATTCAATTTTGGTAACAAATTGAAATTTTTCCATCTAGACATTTTAGAGGCCATTTTCTAGTGCAGAAAAAACGGAAATACAATTGACAAAACGCACACGCACACGCGGTCTAGTGGCTGACACCGGATTCTTCAATTCTTTGCCAAGGAAGGCCATTTGCACAGCCACGAACACAAGAAATCGTTTCAATTAACCTGAAAATCATTTTGATTAAGGAAATGATGGAATCGGCCCAGAGTTACAAGTAAAGTAGAGTAAAGGCCCGGAGAACAAGCAAAGAGGCAAATAACTCTTGTCATTACGCATCTTATAATGGAAGCTTGGGATATCTTTGTCAAAAAATGCAATCTGGGCATATATTTCACAGAGATACCCAGAATCTAGGGATATTGCATTTTGGCCTAATGATATCACTGTGTAGCACAAAAACATCCTCAGTGAAAAAACAGCTCCTAAGAACAACAGTCGCTGTTGTTAAGACACATTTGAGAGTCATTCGTCTCCATTCCATACATTTGCAAATTAAACAACCACGTCAGGTTGTCAGCTATTCGGCGTTAACGCTGTGTTAGTAACCGATGGATAGTGAATTAGTGATGATAAAGTAACAAGACATATGCTTTACATGATTTTTAACACTAATAATTAGTGGCCTAGCGTGGGTGGATACAAAAACAGGGCCAGTAGCGTGGATGGATACTACAATGGGGCTAGTAGAGTGGGTGGATGCAAAAATGGGGCCAGTAGCGTGGGCGGATACAAAAATTGGGCCAGTAGTGTGGATGGATACAAAAATGGGGCCAGTAGCGTGGGTGGATCCAAGGCACAGCACAGCTACAAAAATGTAGTTAATTACAAAATGCACAATGTACATCGGTATATATGTCTTATATAAAATCAAAAATACAAAAAACTACAAAATGTACAGCTGCATAATACTCTACAATATAATACATAAATAATAGAAATTGATGCAATGCATAATGATGTACCTGATTCGCACACTCTCGCCTCCGTTATCCCCTTTATCTCTCTCCCCACCCCCCCGCTCTCCCCCCGCACCCCCCCGCCCCCGCCCCCGCCCCCGCCCCTCCACCCCCACTCCCTCTCTCGTTCTCTCCCCCTCAACTTCCTCCTTAAGTACAAACGATACCCGCCTGCCCTGTGCCCCCAGTCCCTCCTCCTTCCCTCCACCACTCTCATCGGAAGTTCCGGATTGAGGAATCGCGTGGAGCTCAGCGATCGCGATGGAATGTTCTGAAACGTTCTGGAATGTTCTCGAATGTTCTGGAACGCCGCCGGATTGTCGAAGGGCTGCCCCGAGGGCAGCGTCCGAGGGGCGAATGATGTCGGCGGGGTCTGGCGGTCGAATTGTTGCCCCGCTGGGTAAGCTGACGTGGGAGACAGTGGAGACCCCTGGCACTAGCGGAAGAGCGCAGGGACTTAAGCGACCACCGCTTTGAGTGACGACTTCGTCTGAGGGTAAACCACCATCATTGATAAACAGTAAGTTAGACGTCACAAGCCTTAATCTTAGAAGCAATTCCGGAGACGTACCCTAATTCCTACATGTACCTTGACTCTGTAAACAACGCTTTTGGGGATAATGTGGAGGTGTAAAACGCCTCTAGGGCATTTTTGAATCAAACTATGGAGCCTAAAAAAAATATCTGGAGTTTCCAAGCATTTTGAATCCTACTTAGATTTTATAAACAACGCTTTAGAGGATATGAGGATTCAACATAAGCATTCTTATAAATGATCTACAGCCAACCCATATTTGCTCTCACTTATAAACGAGTAGGATAAGAGTGCTAGCCATTACTGCGTGCTTCCCAAATATGGAGTCTTTTCAGCAACTGCAGTAAGCAGTACGAAAAGCTTGGCATGGATTTTATCCATTGCTGCATAGAGATGGAAGGAGAATGTGATCAGCCGTCCAAAGCGACATAAACTCATCGCGCCCATCGCCGATCTCCATGTAAACGACCTGGGGGTGCAATTCTACTACGGTCCAAAAATGCTACAGACAGGACTCGCGTCGACGTGGGGGTATGGAGGGGTTAAACCCCCAACTCAATTTTTAACGTATCTCCCACCTCTAAAGAGAAAAAGCCCGCTGAAAGGGTCTACTTAAAGCGTTTTAGCTCCCCCTTTCTTCAAAGCCTTTCATTTTCAGCCCCCGCAATTCAGTTAACAAATCAAACACTGATTATAAATTCTATTTGTTTGGGGTTTAACAGAGCAGCCTAATAAGACTAATAAGATTGGATAGCAATTAAGAGAAAAGGCTACATATTGATATCGGATTCTAGGTTAGAATATAAATTGGGAGAGTTGGGAGCGACATTATACCTCTTCACGTGATTGCGTTAAGCTGCTATGTCAAAAGATATCATTCATCAAAATTGAATTTATGAGGGATGGAACAGAGCAACAAAGAGTACGGAGCTGCTGTCGTACGTGGCCCATCTGAGTGGCCCGTTTCATCAATATATCTGAGCTAATTAATGCATTATAATATTGCTGAGAAATTGACATAATAATATTTACATCGAAAAAAAATTCTGATATAATTCTTGTATTTGTTGTTGTGTATCCGCATGCCGATATATTAAGGTGGAAGGGATCGTTGAAAGAGGGAGGGGGAAGAAAACATGGAAGGAGGCGGTAGAGAGCGATATGAAGGTGGGAGGCATGAATAGAGAGATGGCAAAGAATCGAGAGTTGTGTTTCATCGTGGGAAACGTCCTACCTGTGTTGACACGGAAAAGTGGACGTAAACGTAAATGATGATGATGATGATGATGTTGTGTGCACGTATGTGTGTTCTCTCTGCTCTTTCGAGTGAATTAAAAGATATTCATAAGTGACTAATTCAATGAAGACTAATAACTGGAAGCAAAGTAGCTGGAAGCTCCATAAAAAGAAACAACATTATCTTATTACAAATTCTACATTAATATTTATCTGCATTGTTTGTTTGATTAAAATAGGCTGCCACTTGAAGATTCAGAGATTTACAACAATTGCTCCAAAATTATCATTTCTGTATTTTTGACTATCTTTTAAATTTTCTCATCTAAAACTTGAACCGAGCCCTGATGTGGCCCTATTTGGAGACTTACATGTAGGGCTATGCTGCTGTGTAGTCCAAGCATATTGTTAGACTGAATCTGACTTTTAATGTTGCCATTCCCTGCCTCTTTTACGCACAGGAAGCCTTGCCACCGCTTATAAAGTCCGGTACAAAATCCATTGATCATCCTTGGAGCAGAGAAATTTTTAACACATTTTATACTAAAATTGCTACTCAGTGTAAATTCTACAATGGCTATTTGCCAGTGGAGCACGTTGTTGCACAACGCAGAATAAAATTTTGAACTCGCTGAAATTAAGCCCTTGTTACATATTGAGAGCTCTATATGATTTATCAGGCCATGATGAACTGTCACGACTAGCTGCTTCTTACAAGGTATCAACGCAGTCGTTAGTGCTCGACTCGTCACGTAACATTAATGACTATTTCGTTAAGTGCGTGAACTCTATCACCTGATATTATGAATTTCATCTAAATTTAGCTCGCACTTCAACTGTAAGTTTATTTAAGTTTCTGTTTCTTTTTTGTGTTCAGCCTTGATAGGGAATAAAAGATTTGTATATATACATGTAGGCCTACACCATACCGCCTCACTGTATTTAGGTAGAATACAGTACATGAAACTTATCAATAGAATATGAAAGACTGGTGCATGTACCAGTGGATTTGCCTTCCTTGTACTCAGCAAACGCGGAATCGATTTCGTTTTCAGTAAAGTATTCGCTTTTCTTTTCGACCCTGCAACCACACGAAACGAGTTGGTCAATTTTCGCACTAATTGCATGGCATCTCTGAAAGAAGAGGATAATTATTGAGTAAAAGATTTTATGAAGGTAAAAGCCCACAAATACAAATCAGCCGCGACCGCTCTGTACCTTTTTTTACCAAAGATTTATCAGACCAAACGATTCATTTAATCTAAATATTTCTTTCAACAAAAATTAGCTGACAACAAAAATTAACTAAATATTTAGATTACAGAATCGCTGACAGGCCTCCATAGCCAACTTTATAGAAATGAGCAAAAAAATGGACAACGAAAGACAACGAAAGACAACGAAGTAGCCTATGCCCACGTTTTGCTAAAGAACAGTTCTAGCAACAACTGAAATGCGAGACCTTACCGACCTCACAAAAACTGACTAGTTTTCAAAAACCAAGAAATCTGACACTGATTTAATTAAAGCAAAAATTGGTCAGTTAACCAATAATATTGCCACAGACGCCATTTTCCTCAGCCATTTTCCTCAGCTATTTTCCTCAGCCATTTCCTTAGCCATTTCCCTCAGTATGGCTTGATAGCTCAGTCAGCCAAGGCGCCAGATCGCCACGCGTGCGATCGCGTGTTCAAGATCCGGCGGCTACCAAGTAGTGGTGTTGGACAAACCATTTACGTACAGTGTTTCGCTCGACTCAGGCATAAATGAGTGCCAGGACTCGTGTCTGCGGAAGATGGCAAAGTGTATCGAGGCAGTAGCCTCGTAGCCACTAGCCAGTAGTCTCATGCACAGTGGATGATACCTGCTATTCCTTGCATGCTAAAAATTCCGCTAAGGGGATGAGCTCCCACACTTATGGGCGTTACTGGTTACAGTAACAGCCTACGTAATAATCTTATTCTTCTTTTATTTCCCTCAGCCATTTCCCTCGGCCATTTACCTCTTCCGTAAATCCGACAATTAAGGAAACTCGTGCTCTACTCGTAATGGTGAATATGAACATCACGCACGGAACAGTCGCCTTTTCCGTGACGTCACCACTTCCCGTGACGTCATCGGTTCCCAGCGAGTCACACTTTTTGAAGCATTTGATGCTCGGCGTGCACTCGACGCTCTTGTACGAGGAGACTTGGACCGCTGATGCAGAAGATAGACTCGTCGTCTCGTCAGTCGCTGGGTGGAATCTCCTGCTCACATCATTGATTACCACAGTTCGGTTTACGGCACATAAAACCGACGTAGTTGTTGCTTTTTATCGTTTTATTTTGGGACGCTCTATACCTCCTAACTAGAGAGAGTGTTAGCGTCCTGGGAAACCGGCGTAGCGCTACTCCTCTTTCTGATAAAACAGCATTGTCCTACGTCTAAGCCTTTTAAAACAGGCATAGCCTGTATCTTCAATGAGAGCTCTCGACGGGGGGGGAGGTGCTGAAATATCTCAAACAGCGCGAAGCCCTACGCCTGGCTCGGCCATTTTTACCATTTCTTATTTGGCGTACAATTTTTTTTAAACCTGTTTTAGGCTCACTACGCCTCCTAAACTTAACCTTGTTGATTACTAACCTAACCTTTGATAACCACCTTTTTTGACGTCCAATGTGTTAATGTCTATATTTTCACATGTGTTCGACATTTTGTGCCCTGGAGTTCAAATGAAAACTCTTCTCGGTCAAGTTTTAACTTGCTCAAGCTCAACAATTTTCTTCCCAAAGGTGAAAAGCGACACTTTTTCGTCTGCATTTATGAGAGCCGGGAGAATTCCCTGTAGGCCTACTGACCATTTTTAATTGTTCGTAAGTTTGCTTTTTGTTCAAGCTTGTTCAAGAATTCTCTCTAGCGGTCCCATGGATCATTTACAAGTCTCCACTCACCACCGCGTGACAAGCATCAATAGAGCCACCGCGTTGACGAAAAAACGAGCAAAGATAAATAGTCCCGCAATTAAACTTAGCAGCGCGAATAGCACGGGTCAAAACTGTCAGCCGCAACGCCATTGCAGTCATTTTAAAAGTTAAGATTGACTTTTTTTGTGACGACAGCTGCATTAAATTACAATTTGACATTTTCAGTAGCTCGCTTACCGGCGCAGATCCTTCATCTTCTTGAGGCAGTAGGAGCAGAAGAGTATGAGTGTGACCAGAAGCAGTATGGACCCCACTATGATGATCAGCTGCAGAGCAACGCCCGCTGGGTAGGTTGCAGAGTCGGGGGACGTCTGGGACTTGGGCCCTAGGTCCCCCCCTTCAGGGCCCGAGTCGAACTGGATTGGGAGAACATGTAAGTAAATATTTTGAACGCGAATACAAATTACATCCGTTTGGAACACAACCAGTTTAATTTAGAACATAACGTCTGCCATTTTGAAGCATAAGACAATTTTGGATGCCGATAATGCAAGATTACCGAAGTCACAATGTTACATTACAAATTGTTATCGACTTGTCATCATTTGAGTGTTAGGCCTACATGGCATTCCAGACTAGATCAATGTGACTACTTCATATCTAATTGACATCGACAACTCTCTATGCAGCAGTATGCCTATGTGTAACTGCTACCTGCTCGCAACAACAAAATTTCATCAGATCTAAAACTATTGCGTGGATAGCGGAGAATTTAAGTCTATATCATAAAATTACTGAGCAAATGACGTCAACAGGACACATACAAAATTATGACCGCAGAGCATCACTATGCGTAGTCGCCATATCGTTAGTACACGATACAGTAACCATCATCTTGAATATTTCAAACCCATGACCAGTGTATGCAATGTCATGTATTGGCTTAGCCTACGTCGCTCAGTAATTAATGACAACTTCATGACCTATTTAGCAGAAAATCGGATCTCTCCCATCGTAGGATTTGAATGGTCATTGCTGTAACATCTTCTGAGCTTCCAAAAGTTCAAAAAAACATTATAAGACAGGCTCAGTCAATCAGTAACGCTGCAGCTTTGTTAATTACTCGCACTGTAGTCGCAACCGCAGCAAAACAACATCCCAGACTCCCAGGGCCCTGCATCTTTAGCTGCGACCAGTGATACCATTGAACAAAACGGAATATCTTTAGATTCAGGGCATCTCAACAGAGAATATTTATAGATTGCATTTTTCCTTAAAATATCTCCAGCTCCCGGTATAAAATGCGCAGTTTTATATAAAATCTTCCCGGATATCTGGGGATTGCGTTCAAAACTAGATCCCTAAATCACTAACCTCAATCCCAGAGCTGGTGATGTAGGCTAAGATTATCCCTAGCCAGGGTGTCCACAAGTGTACAATAAAAAAAATCATAAAATCATATCGGTGCGCCAATGGCAACCATGAACCTGAAATGTCAACCATGATAAATCCTTTTTTGCCAACCATGAAAACAGATAAAAGAAAAGGATATAACGTGTAGAAAGATGGTGTCATATTATAATGGCAACCATCAAAATAAAAGTTTTTGGAACACTGCCCCGAACAGTGGCATCACTGGTTACGATCCACTAGCGAGACGTTCCAATTAACTCGACTTCACAAGATAGCATACGATCCTAGCAGGGCTAGATCGAAGCATCAGGGGATTGCGCCTTCATTTTGGATTCTTGACCACGTACTTCAAAAAAAATAAAAAAACGTGGATTGGGGGCCAATTTCAATCTCCCTTACATGTGACATAGTTTGTTTTTGACCCCCGCTTCGCAAAAAAATCACTCCGAGATAATGGGTCGATTTATCATCGCCCTGAGTTTAAAAATCGCATCATGAATCAAAGTATTTTTAAACTCTTGCTGCGTAGCCTATTTGCGTTGGAAATTTGGATCGCGACAGACCGCTGACCTCCCATGTTGGAAGCCCATCTCACCAGAATCCCCACTGATGAAGCTACCCTCCCTATTCCTTAACTAAGGAGATCTCCCCGCTACAAAAAAATATGCACTCCCCACTTCAAATAATTTGCTGCGTGACGTATTGCTTTAAGGGGGAATGCATTTTAATTATATCCTTTCGGAAGTTGTACCAGGCCTAGACCAGTGCTATTCAATAGGCGGCCCGCGGGCCAGATCCGGCCCGCAAAGGGCTTTGAAGTGGCCCCCGCACGTGGTGGACAAAAGAAAGAATGTTGAAGTGTGATACATCAGATGCATATTACATGAATATACAGTGTAGGGCCTATGTGTAGTACAGAAAAAATACATCTCAAATGAAGTATTTAGTATATGCTATTAATGACAGTATATAGCCTAAAGGCCTACATTAATTGAAACGAATGTTCAACAACAATAGTCGATTTTTTAAATATCAGCGAAACGTTCATAATCACTATAACAATATGGATATGTCGCTTTTTAAATGGCTCCGGAGTCCGAAGGCGTTTTAATTTGTTGTGCCCCCCCCCCCAAAAAACAGAATTTAATTGAATACTATGGCCTGGACTGTTGTTCCGTCCAATGTTCTGGATTGAACGAATAATGTCACGTGTCGTGTTTGAACGGTAGATACTAAACAAACGGAAGCCATCAAATAAGAAGAACTGTGAAGAAAAGCTATCACGTCACGCCTTGACAAGTCCGTAATCAAGTCCATTGTGATCGTGGTTGATCCGCAGAAATCTAAAGCCTAGAATGCGCATTCATTAAGCTGCACAATTCTACAGAAAGAAGGATCTTTTTACCAAAAGCGGAAGTTTATTTGAATTATGGGTAATGGTTGTTAATTATTGTGATTGAATATTAAAGGGTCATGACCCTGTCAATCAATTGTTGACGGTTGGTAATTGGTTTGGCCGGCGGACCATGCCCCGCCCCCGTTATCTCCATACGTGCCTAATATACAGCCTGTAGTGACCCCCCTTGGGTTGACATTCTAGAGACAGGAGTGTCTACCGTGTTGATGGATCCTGAAACGGTCCTTTGTTGTGTGTGACTGAAGCATGGTAGCATGGGCACTCGAACAAAAATCACTGATCGCTATGTAACAGATACAGCCTATCTCTTTGCTATACACATGTACATATCATGCTTTACATACTCCGTCACGTATATAATTCCACAATTCAAAATCCATAACTTGACATTTTAACTCCGCATGTCAATGCACGCAGCCTATCAAAAATTCACTGAACACGCATGGCATTGACTTAGGCCTACTCAACCATACACACATACACTCAACTCAATGCACAATTACACACATAATAACAATAACTTACTCACACGCTTAACAATAACTTAGCACAATTAAGGTCTCAAGACCTCGAGACCTTGCGTCAAACTCAGTAAGAACTAAGGACTCGAGTGCACTCGAGTTTATTCTCGAGTTTTTCTCGAGACCTTGGTCTCACGATCACAAAACTAGTTTGTCAAAAACGAGAATTGTTTTCTATACGCATCGTCTTACTTCCGGTGTCCGCATTGACGAATAATCGAATTGGATCAGCGATGCCAGTGGAGCAAAATAAAATATACCTAGATTCTGGGCATCTCGGGCAAAAAATACCCAGATTGCAATTTTGGACCAAAAAGATATCAAGCTCCCATTCTTCTTCTTCTTCCCCTGCGAGTTGTAAGGATCGTGTGTAGTAACGAAGACGTACTATTACAGTCCGGTTCTGTGCCTCGGCTTCGGCTTTACCAAGCACAGAACCGCTCTCTCCTCTTAAGTCGCCTTCTACGACTCGCCCGGGGAGCTCTGGGCTGCCCCCAGCCCCCACTATAAAATACGTCATCTTATAAAAAAAATGCCCAGATGTCTGGGCATTTCTTTAAAAATCAGATCCCTATATCATAAAAAATATCCCAAAATCTAGGGATAAATGCGCATCACTGATTTGGACCCAATTGCGGACGTGAGTGTGAGATTGCTCGCGTGCGCCGCTCGGTATGGCTTCCGCCCACACTGCAGTGTTCGCACTTAGGAGCAACATCATAGCGGACGCCGAGCACAAGCAGTACCAGTTCTGGATCATACTCAAACTCGATGAGGAGATACACAAAGATTTGAATTTCACAGATTTTTGCTCGGTTTGGCCCCTAGTTTACGCATCTTTTAAACCATTCCTTACTCTTTATTTTACTTTTAGCCTCATCGTTAAGCTCACTTTCCTTTTCATCCAATTGCTCGCTAACTGATTAAATTGCTAATAATGCCATTCCGATTAAATCCTATTATAGCTCCGTAAATTGCTTGATTTTCTTTCAAATTCCCGATTTGCTCGATAATTGCTCGACTTTGTCATTGATCGACGACCGCTCGATCAGACCCTCGATTGTTCGTAAAACGAGCAATTGCTTGGAAAGTGAGAACACTGCCATCGCCCACACTGCTGCACAGTTCGTGCGCGCAACACGCGTAGCCTCGAGCGTTACGTCATTTATTGATTCGCTGCGTGGGTGCGCGGCGTGGGTGTTTCGATGACGCTTCACCAAGGACGGATCCAGGGGGGAAATGGGGAGGATGCATCCCCCCCCCCACCAGCTCAGATATATTTTTGTTTGTTAAAAAATTGTCGATAAAACAGTGGCAGATGTAACAATGAGGGGCAAAAAAGGGTATGAAGGACGAATTTAGGTCTATTAACGCCCCGCTCCACATTAGTTGAACAAATTAAATGCAAGCAGTTTGGCTTTGAACTAATGATGTCGTTGGATTTGTTATTTGTGTGTTATGGTAACTAACGAGAAAAGCTTTCTCAGCACTCCGGACCCCTCTCCCCTCACCCCCCCCCCCCCCCCCCCCCGCTTGTGAATTCATTTAGGAGGGGAAATTTATTATGTATCCCCCCCCACCAGCGAATATTTGATCCGCCCTTGCGCTTCACCTATTACACGCGTAGGCGCATAGGATGTACACGGGAGGAGTGGCGTTGTGAGGGCTTCTGGCGCCCGGAGCACTATTTCAAAAAGTGCATCATTTGTGCTCCAATGGGCACCGTCAAGCTTAAATGGCAACCATGAAAAGTCATCTGTTGTCAATTTTCGCAACCGTGGTATTGACATGGGGCCTACATGTCGTGAAAATCTTAGATGATGGAGTACAGTACACAGAAAGTGTTAATGTGCAGTTTTTCAACGACCAAACGACCAGGTACCTTACGCTCAGAAAGCCTGCACCAGCATCCCCCCCCCCCCCCTCCCGCCGGTCATGGGTTTAGCTTTCAAGCGAATAATATGCTATATACTGTAAGACCTTATCCGCATTTTATTGTTTGCTATTTTCTGTACCTGTATGGCAACGGATTACTTTCTACTACTACAGTAGAAAGTAACACATAAATCCTTTATTTACCATCAAGGCAGAACACGATAAAGAAATAGAAACATATAAATAAACGTGCCGTTGAAGTGCGAGCAAACTAATCCGTTGCCATACCTATAAATTATACGGGCAACAAATCTTGACAACGTTTGGCAACAGACGGCAACCATTAACTTTATTCTGTTGACGGCTGCAAGTGGAAGAAGAAGACTGCGCGTGGAGGAAGAAGCGACAAAATGAAACCACTTAACCTACAAGTACTGCGGGCGCCGACTAATGAGCAGCGTTGGCAGCACCCTGAGGCTTCTCTGGCATAAACACGTCAACCCGCGCGCGAATATGATATTCGCGGAATTGTTGACAACTTTGCTCAGCGGTTGGCAACTCGTCAGCGGCGGCTGCAGAAATTGTATGCAGTGGGGGGACGCCACCCTGATGCCACATTTTAGCGTCCGAACCGGTGGTCTATTTTTTTATTTATTTTGTTTTTCAAGTCCGCTTTCTGTATGTAGTCTGTTGCACTTCTCCCGCACCTACGATTCAAGCAAATGATGTTTTTCCA
>JAQIWG010001633.1:0-23504 GCA_034695025.1 Chamaedrilus cognettii | reverse complement strand
TTGGGTGGTTGGTTGGTTGGTCGGTCGGTTATCTTCTTTATAGCCTATCAGCTAGTTGGCGACTAAGTCCAATGATTAAAAAATCATTTAACCCACTGGCGGTAGGCCTACTTTCAGAAGATTTTGAGCAGCAGAATAGTTAGGATAGATGCCGAATGCATCACCCAACTAACCGAACGGTTTTTGAGGTTTAGATAAATATTTTGTAAGGTTCAAACAAACGCTTGAGAATTTATTCCCCGCGGTAAACCAAATGTAAGACAATATCCTGGCCAGGGGGGGGGGAGAAGAAACGTTTCCACATTGTGGAGGCTAATTCCCATAGGCCCGCTGCTTAAACAGCTAACATACTCAGTGATACAATGCCAGCTAAATACAAGAAATTCTCAACAACACTAAATCGTTGGTGTCGTTTCGCTGTTTCGTTTCGTCGTTTCGTTTCGCCTACATGCTGATATTTGAATAGTAGAGCCTTTAATCGTCCCTCTGCAATACTTGGCGGCAATATTATAATGAGGGATGAAATACACGTAAGACTCTACAACTTTGGGGGGCCATTGAATTCAACGGCCTCCGAGAATAATTGCCACCGTCAGCGCCCTAGATTTGAAGGACGTTTTCGCCCAGGGAACATTGAGGGCGGATTTAGCGGTTATTCAGTTGACCCAATTTCACCGCGAGCGTACTTCAAACGGACTCGGTAGTTCGGTGGGCACCGGTTATCGAATTAGGAGTATTTACGAGGTCTGATGCCTTCACTACCAAGTCTGTCATGTCTGGGAGCGCACCGCTGATGTATATCGCATAGCATACCGGTGGCCAAGACTGGAACGAGTCAGGTGGCAGGGGTGGCTCCACCAATTTGACTGCAATGTGGCAGAAACGCCCCCAAATTTAACACAGGCAATTTGAAGGGGAATTTGGGGGGCATTTAGCACTTTTGCAGGGTCATTGCGGAGCCTTGAGGGAGCATTTTTCAAAAATACTCGTTCAAGGACACTGAAATGCTTCCACAAGTAGTCAAAAAAGTCTGCCACTACCCCGCCCCCTCGGGCTAATGAGTTTTGCATGAAAAGAGAAAATGTTTTTGGTGGACAAAAAATGTGTAAAAAAAAAAATCTGCCGCGACTCTCCCAAGTTCAAAAAACATGTTCTACCCCTGCCGGCGGCGGACAGGCACTGATGAGGATTAAACAATGGGATATAATCAAGTTTTATTTTCACTACCGGAGCAGAAACAGAAACAGAGAAGAAGTACATGCAGCAGCATGGGGAGAGTGCACTACAAAGCTATACAGTTTGAAGACAAATATCTGGCAATGATTGCAAAAATATCTCCAATCCAAATAGAATTAGATAAGGTCTATCTTTTACAGGCAACTTGCAGGTCTATTTTGCACGCAATAAGCTATGCAGCATAGAGTGGAAAATGAAAAGTTGTAATGGTACGAACAAGCCCAGTACCATTATCAGCAATATGGAATGTAAGTTAAAACCGGGACACACAAAAGTCATGGATGCAACTTTGTCACATGCCAAGTACTCTTACTTATTTATTTTAGGATCATAATTATGAACCGTCTCACTCGTTTGTGGGACAGCGATGCGATGACTTCGGTCATATTACGGAGCTCTAAAAAATTGTCCGAAAATTATTTTAAATTTTATTATTTATTTTATTGATATGATACATTTTGTATTTCGTTGCCCTATTTTGTTCTTGCGCACAGAAAATCAAACTTTTACCCAAACTGCAGAATCAGTGTCGGGAGTGGCAAGGAAAGGGTATGACCCCCCCCCCTTTAAAGCTGTGGGCCCACGGTGAACACAACTACACTTTTTGTGTAATAAAGATACGTATAAAGAGAGTGCACACAATTCAAATTAGTTAGAAAAATATCACAAATTTACCCAAGTGTCCGTCGGTCATTGACCCTGAGCGAAACGACCTTGGACAGATTTTTTTCTCGACCAAGTCCGCGCTCGCTGGGTCTGTGGACAAACGACAACAATATAAACACATGTATAAACAACAGTATACACACATGGACAATTAATAACTATATAAACACACGCATGCTATGCATGGAGTCTTCAACAGCAACTCAATAATAACTGTTGGCTTACGGCCTTGTGTCAATTTGTTAAGATTCTTAGGCAATATTTCTTCATCCATGCGCTACCAGTCATCCAAACAAAATAGAAATATGATCCTATCAACAACGATGAAATTGTCCAAAGGTCAAAGCAGACGAGTATAAAAAGAGCTCAACTTGTAAAAAATCGTGACTCATATGCTCGGAATCCTATTGGCCTTAGGCTATATTAAGTCTCATGTAGTTGGCTCATACCTAAACTCAAATTGCAGCATGACTTTACAAGTATTACACATTTACAGAATAAAAAATAACTGCCTTTTTGACATCCATCATCCAAATGTCCATGTTTTCACACGGATTAGACGTGCTTTCACCCCGAGGACTGCCGGAGCTGGGTTTTAACGGCCGGATGCTCTTCCTGACGCCATGCAAATTATTAATTCTGTGGCACTGGGTTAGCAGCCAGCACATACAGGATAAAGATACGCCAGAATTGATTTATTGTGAAAACGACCAAGAGAACAAAGTGTAATCGCATTGTACGGTAAATGGAGCCAGCCTACGAGAGATCTGCGCATAGTACAATGATGAAGGCTGTGACCCATATCCCGACTGCCAACTTTCACAACTTCATGCACTCCATGCGACCGCTAATGTCATACTACGAAGTAAGCCAAGACATAATATACAGAAGTATCCACTACACCAGACGATAGAACGTTTGTAAACTGATATGGTTGCGGTTGGATAAGCTACACTGACTACTGGAAAATGATTCTGTCAAGTGGTAAGCGTTTTCACAGCTGCCTGCACTTATTATCGGCTAGGGCATCCACAACGTAAACTACACTGGTGTAACAATACACAGTTTTGTCAATATTTGTACAATAATTGAATAATATTTGGAGCAGTTGTCCTGTTTCTAGAATCAGCCATCTTTATTATAAAACGTTATGCTTTTATTGAAACGCGTCATGCAGACAGTTGCACAAGCAGCACAACCCCACCCGTCCAGCAACCAAAAGTTTACAGTAGGCTATATAGGCCTACACCAAACGTTCTGTGCAGCACATAGAGCACAGTATAGTAGCTCATACGCCCAGAATAGCATCCCACTCGTTACTATGCTACTGAATACCTTTTTTGAATGCCACGGCGGCCGTTTTGAGGTTAGAAATGCAACCGGCTACCACAACAGAGATTCCAGGTTAGACAGGAGATGATATATCGCCACTCTCCACTCCTGCTGAGCTGCTGCTCAATGATTTCACGCTCGTGGCCGCTTGGTGAGTGATTTCACGTCCACAGGACAACAGTTGCTGACCCGCATAGGCGCCATGTTGGAATAGGCCGCCATGTTGGAATAGGCCGACATGTTGGAATAGGCCGCCATGTTGGAATAGGCCGCCATGTTGGAATAGGCCGCCATGTTGGATAGGCCGCTATGTTTCAAAAAGGCCGCGCTGCTGATATAGCTTGGTGTACTGCGTTAGGCTATTTTAAGCCAAATAAAACGTATAGTGTATAGCCACGGGGTGTTTACATCTATTCTCTGGTAGGAGTCTGCGTGAATACAGCTTAGACGTTTTTCCAGTGCTGAGTTTTTATGGCTGGATGCCCTTCCTGATGCCAATCAGATTCATGAACCATTGTATCCCGCGCGGCGACTAGCAGATGACACTTGCATGTTTAATGTTTAAAAGGCTTGTTGAAGGGTCTGAAACGCCAGTCAAGTTGATATCAAATCCTCATGAGATAAGATCATAAGATCTTAAGAAAAATATAAGACTTCAGAGGATTTCTTAGGAAGATTTTGATGGGCACCACCGCGTGTTCTGAACTTTAATTATCTTCAGTTTTCACTTCTCCACGGGAAATCAACCTTCACTGCGCCCTGACCTGACTAAAGACTGACTTAAGCCTACGCTGCTGCACGAATAATAAAAGACCATAATACTCCCGAGCACGCGTCGAAGGCCGATCGCGCTATTTTGACACTGAAACCAAAATTCGACAATAACACAGCAATAAACTCACGCCTCCTGGCCTGCTCTGATGCGAATTGGATTCGACGCGATGTGAAACGCAAGACCGCGATTACAGTCACGTTGTCTGAACACCGAGTATCGCAAATACGGGGGAAGGGGAGGGGGTGCGGGGGGGAGGGAGTTGTGGAGGGTAGTGGCTCCACGCGCCGTATTTCAAGGGCGCCAAAGGGAATAGACAATTTTTAAAGTGGGTGACAAAAATCGAAAAATGAAGAAGGATAAAATAAAGATTTCTGATTCAAAAAAATTTGGCAAGAAAAACTTTCAAGAGTTTCACTTTCACGTTCGTTAGTTCACGACTACATAATCATTAGATGGAGAAAGATGCTCTTTAAACCTCGCGACTTCCCTCGCCAATTGTGGAATCGAAAAATGTTTTGTGTAAAAAAAACACTGACAGGGGCGCCAAATTTAAACAGCCTGAGGCGCCGAAGAACCCCGGTATGCCACTGCGTACACTCGGATTCGTGAAGCGTCTTATCACTGCTGCTGCCAGATAGCCTATGACATTTGGAGCTCTATGCGGACACCGGGTCCTCATAGAGCATATAATAAAAACAACTGGCGATTTAATATCATCTTGATGTTATGCAGATCGCTTCCACGGCTATAGGGGGTCAAAAAAGTCATAGAAAAATCCAGACAGAAAAAGCCACATTCACGCTTCGCCCCATAAATATGTTATTTATGCAAATTTGCATAAAATTTCAACGGCTTGCGATTCTAGTCAAAATTTACAGGCACAATAACGCCTGCGGCGCACTCTCAACGCGTTTCATTTATGCATCGATAGCCAGACATTTAGGTAGGGCCTCTTGAGCTCCAAGTAAGCTACATTGTACGCTGCAGTGTTCTAAAAAGTATGAGAGAACTTTTTGAGACTCCGTGCGCTATTGTAACTAGCTGCACTCCTGCACCTGGCGGTCCTCTACACTAGTATCTTGCTATCTTGCTCGATGGAAAGGTTATCTGGCTGGCGAGTGCGGAGTCTGATTCTGATCTAAATAAACTATAACTTGACGAGGCTGCCCTTTTACACACACTTGCTCAGTGGTAAAAACGTTGGGTTTTAGAACGTGTCTCATTCCTACACAGTAAGTTAATAATTATCAGAGTTCAGTTTAGCCTCGATAGAATAGGACGTAGTGTTACGCCTGCCCTTTATAAAACAGATAGGCCTATGTTCGAGTGCTATTCCCAAGGTTCAAAAATCATGTAGCCCATGCCACGAAAGTCTATTTAAATGTGTAATGTGTAAATGTTATGCTGATGCATTTCAAATAAGGCTTAGGCCTACAAGTTGTTAAAAATCCTATTTTTAGCACAATACATGCACGCCTCCATGTACTAGTCCTGACAATGATTATTATGCAAATCCTTTTAAAACTTGCTGAAACTAATGAAAGAAAAAGCATCATTTGCAAAAAAACCCAGTAATGCAAAAATACTAATTCAAAGTGCTGTTGGAATACTATATACATGTAGTGACGATAGCATCAGTACATTGGTAGGACCAATCAAGGTGAGAGCTACTCCTTACAAAGAATCAAATATGAGCATAGTTACAAGTTCAGCAAGCAGGACTGTACCTCCAGGCTGGTGTTTGGTTCGAGAGGATGTGACCAGCAGAAGGAGCTGCAGGATCCTCACAGCGCTGTCTGAAACCAAGAGTATCGCTACACTTCAGACATTCACCACACTGCAGGGATAATTTCAAGCGTGTCACTACACTTCAGATATTGACAACACAGCAGGTATTACTCAAATGTGGAGAAAAAACCAATTTGTGAACTGTAGAGCAAAATGTGGAGATAGAACTATAGAGCATGGAGACAATGTTGAGAAATATGAAGAAGTTAATATGACCGGTACAGAATAATTTAAGTTTTTGATATTGCAAAAGGTGTTTCTGAGCGTTGAGCCCAGCTGAGTCCGTGATTCGAATGTGAGGTCCGGAAGTGATCGACAGACAGTGTATTCTCTTTGCTTTTTGAAAAAGGAGGACCCCCCCCCCGTCGTGAGTTCGGTACATGGAAAAAGTTTCCGTCAGCATTCCCCCCCCCCCCTCCCCCGGGTAGCAAAATGTTATATCTTCTCAAGACGTGGATAGACTAGTATTATGCAAAGATCATGAAATTTAATTTCTTAAAATCACCTCTGCAGCACAGTGCTACATGTAACTTGTCAAGTCAAGAATTGATGTGAGCAACAGGCTTCAGGCTATCCACCAATCTGAGCTAAAATTCAACACGTCTAAATTCTAAACCGACATGTATGATGTAGGTCGTCTCAGCTCAACTCGCCTAAACAATCATCATTCAACCCAATCCATGGAGTGAAAGATATCAATTAGGGTCGTGCCCTCTCAGTCCCGCGTGAATTGAGTGATGATAACAAACAATGAAGGCCACAGTAACTGGTTTAGAATCAAAACAGTCCTACTGTATGTGGATTGAGACAGTAACCGCTACGGCGCTGCCTGCCTTGCACTTTTGACACACCATTGTCAATGAAATCGCCCGGTAGGCCTATGTTTGTATAAAAAAAACAGGGCAGTTTGAGCATACACGTACATGGTACCATATTCAAGAGGCTTATCCAACTGACGCTACGTCTTTGGTACACTGTATTGAAGTGACGAGAATTGAAACAAACTCAGCCCGCGCTGAACGAGATACTTCCCTTTCAGCGCGGGCTGAGTCTGTTTCAATTCGGCTAAGGCAGGCATGAACGTAGCTTATACTGTAGGCCATATTCTCCAGTCCAGTGTGCGCCAGATAGCAGAACATGAGAGGACCTAATCGATCAGAACGTCGACCGGGTTAAAGAACAAGGTCACGGACTTAAGGCATCTAAGCGAGCTACAGTAACCTACTGGTGCGGGAGACATTCATTTATAAAGTAGCCTCAAGCAGGGGACTTATGGTCTGAGTCATGCAATTAAGCATCATTGCAGAGCTCATTGTATTTAGAACTGCATTGTGTGCGACGTTGAAATCTCTTTCAGACCGCTGTCATGTTCCATGATCTAATTTGTTTGGAATTATATAACTATCAATAAATAACTTACGAATTAGTCGCATACAGCGCATGAGTTTTTACATGTTTTTTAATCAGCATTTCGCATCCAGTTCACATTTCATTGTTTTGGCCGGTACATATCAACTAAAATTGTCCCATTCTATAGTCATACTTGTCGAGATGACACCCGATGCATAGCCGAGTGCAGATGTTAAAAAGTTTTTAACTAAAATAGCAACTGCAAAATGTCGTCACAGTGCAGTAATATTGACCCCTAGTTGGATATTTTTGTTAAAATGCGCTCTGCGGCTTTGAGACCTTGGGACTTTGGGACTTTGCGTCCCTGGGTCATCTCTAGAAGGCATTTCTAGCGATTTGCTAATGTAGTTAAGGAATACAAGATTTGACAAAGGTGTTTGAAGTGAAGCCTTTTCATGATTTTTCTTCACTATAATTCAGCAAAACCAATGAGGTTTTTTTTTCTGCTGCTGCTGCGAGTATATATACCGGTGCAGTTACTGTAGCAGGTGCCTGTACTATGGTAGCCGCATTTCAATTAAAATATGAATCTTTTTCATTCAGGCAAATCTGCTTGTAATCGTGTGTCATCATTCTTATTACAGCCTTTTCCTTGCTGCCAGCCTACTCTATAGGCGTTCCACTCTTCACGCGCAGATGGTAAGGGTGGACACGGGTTGCTATTAACAGAAAATAACTCTAGCAGCAGCAGCAGCGAACTACAAATAATTGGAGCAAGCATTTTCTTTGCTAACGTCTCAGCGCTCGTATCTCAACGGCCAGTTTGAGGCTGCATGTACGATGGGCTACTCTAAAGATCCATTACTAGATCTTTGGGTCACTCAGAGCAAGGGGCAGCACAATGTTTGATGGACTCACAGCTTATCACAGTTGTTCAAAAATTCACACCCTCGCAATAAGAACGTGAGAACTTGACCCCATGCATCCCTCCAGACTCCAGAGGCGTAGAAAGGGGAGCTTCCGAGGCTAAATAGGCACTGTTAATGAAGGCCTCAGTAAATAAAACAACATTTATTTTGACACAGTAGTGTTTTTGGAAAAACATCTGTATCTACCCCACCCCTCCCCCCTCCCCCCTCTCGCTAATGATGCACGGAAAAAAAAACTTCTCGATCCAATTAGCCCCCTCCTCAACACATTTTCTCCCCTTTGCCTTTAATCCCCTCCCCTGGATCCGCTGATGATATTGAGATTGGAGAACTAAGAAGTATCTAGCCATAGGAAGCGAGTTCAAGCAAGAGTGCATGGCGATTATACACTCTCGACCCGGGCCGTCCGGCAGGCAGAACCAGTTGAACTCTAGCATGTGTTTACGGCTATCATTCAACACAAGCGAGTGTAGCAATATGATTTTCCCATGATCTACACGACTCTAACTTGATATCAGAACCATCAAAGTCTTTTTGATAATACCAAGCACTACGCACTAGTACTAGTGATACACTTGCTTCATATTCATAAATAATTTAAAATATTCAATATTACGTCTATTCTCGGTAATTTTTACACTATGGTTATGTTATAATAGCCTGCAGGCTGGAAAAAGTGAATAGTGTGCGAGAGGAAGTAAGTTCTGAATGGTAGATACAGCGAAAGTAGACCAAAGAATTAACGAGATAAATATTTCTTAAGCTTAACCGGTAATTTTAAACTCATAATCGTGGCTTACAACAGGCCCGTAGACTGTTGCGAGTTCTTCAATTAATCAAGCGTTTGTGACACTAACCTTTGCAGTACATAGGCTGACACTAGATTGTTGATATTCATGACAGCAGTGATACGCTTTCGCATTCGTGTAAAGAGGGTTTTTAAATCACATAATTCATTCATGCTACGTCGCAGAATGACATTAGGTCCATAATACCAAACAGAATATCGTCTGTCATTTTAAAAAATGCTCCAAGTACACAGGTTTCCAGAGAGAACACATGGTTTGCAATACCGAACTCCACCTGATCTCAGCGAGCACTGTGAACTATTATTCCTCACTTTCAGCGGTTTTGCTATTCGCTTCAACACAATCACAATACTGTACAATCACATTACTACAATTACGCAATATATACTACTGAACGAGATGAAAAACAATCAGAACATGGGTCTTTTCCATTAAAAGAAATATTTATCCAAAACACGCCCAAAATCAAGAAATATCAGTCTAAAAATCACTCGAAGCACAACGACCGGAGGGGGGGGGTGGTTTGACTCGACTCCTCTACCCGAAAACACGAAAACAGGGAATGAAGAAATTCGGATGAAAACGAAGAAAACCGTGAGTGGCGTGACTGGAGGAAACAGACGCTCTGCCGGCTGAAGACACGTGCTGTAGACTACAAACAAGAACTCTCTCACAACTGAGTCCAGCTAAACATTGGTCCAGATTGTACAACTACTATAGTCCATTTTAAAACAGAACGAATGCTCCAAGTCTACCAGGCCATGGAGGTCCGGAGTTTTTAACCGATGGGAACTCAACTTCAAAAGCACACACAGATAACCTTTTTTGGACTGTATATTTTTTATTCCTATACTGCACATTTGGTGTTTGACTGCATGTTCAAATATGCCCCGTCCAAGCGCTATTATGTTAGTCCTAAGTGTCGAAACACAGTCTGTTTTACATAAGTTGTGGAAGCTGCAGATCTCATCTTTTTTTCGTATGAGCCTCAACTTTCTCTGCGCTACTTCTCTTGAAAGCGACAGCTCAAACTTTTGTAACATCTTACGCTGTCATAATGTTACTACAAATTCTACTACAACTTAATTTTTTAACATTTCGCGACGTCATCATGTTACGTTACTACAACTTCAGATTATCAAACTTACCCATCTGAGAGTATTGTTCGTCAGATCGGTCCCAATCCATATAAAACCTGGCGAGGCTGCTCCACACGTTTGCTGCTGCACCAAGTCCGCTTGACTCACTGCAACATATAGGCCACTACTCTACTGCGCGCTGCTATATCACTCTAAAGCAATGCTCTTCCACTGCCAGCCTCTCTGTGAATGTACTATCTACATGTATAGGCTGCAGCCTACGAGTCAAGCCCGGATTTAGACATGGTCAGGGTGTGCAATTGCATAGGGGTCTCTACCAATTCAGAGGCCTCCACCATAAACCCCCGTGACGCTCTTCAAAAAAATATGGCGAAAATAAATGTTGAAATGTCGAGAGCTACATGTACATGTAGGAATCTTAAAAAGCAAAGTGACAAAAGTGAGATCAGAAATGAACAAAATGGACCTACTGTTAAGAATGGCGTCAAAAGTTTCGTCAGCAAAAAGATAGCATATAGGCCCATGGTATTCAAATCTATTAAATCTATCGAATGAAGGGAGAGCTTGCTCCTGTGCAGAGTCCAGCGATCCACTCAATACACTTCCGGTGGTAGTATTCACAAACTCACAGTGCTCCAGATTCGAGTGATTTACGTGGAGGCTATTATAATTATGTACTACAGGAAGCATCATGCGCACTGCGCTACACGCAGCACTGCGCTACACGCAGACCGCAGCTGTTACGGCGTCTATTCTATTCTAGTCTTGTAGCCTACTCTGGCGAACTCGGTTCTGTTCGTTAAAAATCTCGCCAGATAACCACGCTTCCAGTCAAACAGTGCTCCAATTAAACCCATCGGAGATTGAGAGATTCTGCCACTAGTGATTCCACTACATTCGCAAGATGAAAATAGAAAAAAAACCAACCGGTTCGCCCGTAACATTGGGGAACATCACGGCTACTTATCAAATCGTAGTTAGAACTTAGAAGGGGGCGGATTGGACAGACGGGGACGGAAAAAGTTGATGACTTGTTATAGGCAGGAGAGCGCTAGTTTAACGATTCGAGGATATATAGGGCTTCAAAAACGGACGGTGATACCGGCCCCAGCGGCCCTGTTTTAAAGGTTCCACTGTTCAGCCGAGATTGTAGGTCGCGTTCCATAAAGACGCGAATCTTGAATTCTTGATCGATGACTTCCTACGAAATCATTAACTGTTTCGAGCCATGAGGGAAGCAGTGGCGCCAGACCGATAGATGTCGGGAGCGGGAGGGGGCGGGGGCGGGGGGGGGCGATTTAAAAAATACAATAGAAGCATTTCAACAAAACTATATATCTCACTGTGGCACGCTATCAGACAACTGTTTCACTCAGCATTGCTCATTTTAACTCGGGTTGCTAAATATCAAGCGCATCATGACCGATTATAATGGGGCGAGTACCCCCAATTTTTCGATGAATTCGACGAGCTGCATGTCTGCCCTCTCATTCCCCAGCCTCAAGTGAGGGGGCCTATATATGGACTAGTTATCGCTTCGCATAATATTGGAAATAATAATAATTTGACGCCAACAAAAGTGCCAACAAAAGTGCCACTCATAGTGCGTCCCTAAACACCTGATTGAAGAAGAAGCATAAAATCAATGCTCAGGTTTTGATCTGCAGTGCAGTCTACACTTGGCGGCAACTGGCTTGATTGAACTGGCGCTTGTCGCCTCCTGCCTACAAACTGCGCGCTTACCTTTCTCGCAGGTAAGCCAATCAACGACCAGGCCTACACCAATCACAGGTAGACAATCAACGCCGTCATTACACAGCGCGGCGCCTCGCAGCCAATTAGAGTCGTGCCGTATTAAACAGAAAAGCGTTCGGTGTATTGCGGGGCTAGGGAAGTAGGGTGTCAAAAGTCAAGCAGGCTCTAGCTGAGGTCCCTAGATGTGAGTTTTTGTATGCCAATATTAGGGGTTACGTATGGTAGCATGTGCGTTAGGATATAGGAAAACATTGCTACTTGCGGGAGATTTGAATTGACATAGTGATAGGTATTGCAAACACTCAGTCGTCTGCCGCTGAATGAAGTTACCCATCTTAATTCATAAGAAATTATTAATCGAACATTGGCCTTGTTCTAGACTCGTAATCTTTTGCGTTTTGTAGCTTGTAGGGGTCGACGCTCCTGTTGCTATTGAAGGTACAGTAGCGTGCTGGTAAATTGCATCACAGACGTAAACTTACTCCGCGGCTTGAGGATAATATTTCAAAGAAAGCCTTAGATCCAGCTCTAACTCTGATAGACCAAGTATTTGATGATTACTTCGGCTGTTCGTTTGAATCTATTCGAAAGCCACGAATACACAAATCAAAACCAATATCTCGTTGCTGTTAAAAATCTTTAGCTGGTTATTGAATCTAGTCATTTTAGTGTACCGTATTCTATATACCGGATGTGCATGCACATTGCGTGCAAGAGAAGTCGTGCTGCGTTAACTGAGGCCCAATATTTGACTACTTTACCCTATTTCCGCTCACACAAACACCATGACGGCTGGTTCAACTAATTCCTCCTCTTCTTCCTCCTCCTCCGCGGCCTCTCCCCCGTCCGCCCCCTTGTCCGTTTCCGTGACCGTTCCCGTGTCAGCGTCCGCGTCCTGCTCCCATCTCGTCTGCTTGTTCTGCGTGACGGCGGGACAGAATGGAGAGAACCTCGGCTCTGATGAGGAACAGATCGTTCTGTTCATCTACCTGCTCTATGACGTCGCTAACAACAAGGTGATGAGGACACTTTATCGCTGACATTTAGTGAATTCTCTATGAAACAGTTTAAATTCAAAATATTTTTAACAATCTTGGCGCATGGACTCCATAAAACAATAATCAATGAGTTTATTTTGTGTATTTTATATCGCTTTATTTTATTGTATGTCGTCTGGTTAAATTATTGAATTTGTTTCAATTTTATATCATGCACGTAATTCAACTCTAGGCCTACACTTCAAATCACACGTTGGCCTTTATGGTTCACTAGCCAACATGTGTTTATCACTTGTCCAAGGACATTTTGTCATTCGAGTAATTTCTTTGGCTCAATCACCCTTTCAAATAAAAATGAAGAGAATTGACAGCTTTGAATCCAATGAAGGAATAAATGTGACGCGTGTTGTCGCGAGCTATTCCCAGCCCTTCTAGCGCGTCATAATCGTTCGGAACGCCATCAAGATACGTGTTACAGTTCAATTTCTGATGCCCTTTGCTTTTTGCATACCTTCTGCTTATAGGCAGTTACAAGCTATATCGCCAGGCTGCGCCCTGCGCGCAGTGTTAACTTACTTCGTCTTTAGACAGAGGCTCATGCTATACATCTGGGCCTGAGCATGAATAGGGGCGGGTGCACGCTTGCCTTCGTGACATCCTTCCTTACCTGGCAAACATACTGTTTCCCGCGTGTTTTTGAGTGCACGCTCTCACCTTTCCCTGCCCAGCGCTTAGGGCCCTCTCTGAAGGGCTGTCAAGTGGGGCCTACACCGCTGCAGAACGCTAACAAGGAAAAATAGGCCATTGTTAAGTCACTCAAATAGCCTAAAGAATAGGCGTATCTCAGGGTATACAGTATTTTTTGGCTATGTAGAGTATGACTACACAATTTGCCCATTGCCTACTACTTACTTCTATCCATTCAGTGGATATTGTAGTGACATTATGTTTCAAGAGTATAGGGCATAAATAAAGAGTATAAATTACGCGCGTCATTTAGCCTATTACATTGAGGCCAAGCTCGCATAATGCATGATGGAGGAAACATAAATACTTACATGTACCTTGCAAAAATTCGTCGCCTATAAACTCGCTTTGGCCGTGTTAGTCGGTGGGCCCTATCGTCGTTTCTCTCCATAGCATTTCAGACGTGGGACCTAGGTGTAGTGCGAAATTGGGGTTATTTTTTGATGAAATTTGCAGCCTTGTTTCTAATGAAATCTGTAATTAGTTGGGAGTGAAATTTGCTACGGCCATTGTATTCAAATTAAGTTTGAGCTCATCGACTTCGTTTCTATAGCATGAACAGGCGCAATAAAATAAAAATGAATTGTAAATGGGCTCGCAAAAGTCTAATGCAATATATTAGCATTATATTCCCCTTGAATTGCTTATGCTGAAGACAACGCTGTTGTGCGAATATGTGGTAGGCTGTACAATATAGAATGTGGACTATATCATTATCCTGCTGCGGCAATGCGTCGTGACGTGGACATCGCTCTCTACTGCTGCTGACGGACTCCTCTCATTTCTCGTGGGCTTAGAAATGAGAAATACGCAAAGAAGTTTTCCAATTTGCGCCAATGAGAGTTATTCCAGTCCTACCACTACAACAAATCGTCAATTTGTCGCTGTTCTACGCGTATTGACCGAGCAATTTGAGACATCGCGCTTCGCCTTGTCGCTCGCTTCCGGTTAGGATGTATGCAGCGGTAAACTGATCTTGACCGAGTCTGTACTCGGCTAAAAGTTAAAACTCCGCTGCCGAAATGTGTCTGTTGCAATAATGCCTAAGAAAACTGTTATGTCGGCAAGGTCAACGACAACGACTGCGTTTCTTTTTCGAGGAGGCATCCAGGGTTCATTGGTGGGGAGCTAGGGGGGTGAATATCTAGAACTTTGTAGGTGCATGATGCCTGCTTCATTTTCGCTCAGAAACCAACGCACGAGCGGTGAGGGGGAGGGGTGCTGAAGGAAGTTTGTCACACATAACTACCTTTTATCATGTCTATCTATCGGATTCTATCTAAATCCATGTATCCATGCAGGCCAGGATCTTCTTAAGCTTCACTTCAGAACATTTCATGCATCATCCATCTTTATACCGCCTATTGTTAGACCTACATCTGCCACTGTTTTATCAACAATTTTGTTACGACAAAAAAACATTATGCTGGTGGGGGGGGGGCGCATTCCCCCACCCCCCCACCCTGGATCCGTCCTTGTTCTTTTCTACTACTTACTATCTAAATTTACAGTTGCGTACAGGCGGGGGAGGGTTTTTGTTTTCCGGTGCAACGAGAGGATGCGTGTGAACCACAATAACGCCTTGAAGCCGTGCGGTGGCTGGGTGAACAACGGTATCGCCGCTTGGAGCGCAGCAGCAGCAGCTGTTGCCCCGAGCTTACATCCATAATACACGCGCGTGTGTACAGTATACATGTACACGTGGGTCTACATGTACATTGTGCACCAACACACAATCGTATCGATCATATACGTCTCTGATATCAATCGTTCTTCCGTCCTCCTAATTTACTCGATCCCCGCCCCTGCACTGCTTGGCCACACATTAAATACGGGACATTGTTAAGTGGATGGGTAAGATCGCAGCAGCAACAGCTGGCGCTGTGTGATAGAGTCGGAGAGGCAACACATGCTGCCGGCATTCACTAGCCGACGACGAATTGCCTGGTCTGCGCTACCCCCCCTCCCCCCCGCCTTCGAGCAGCCCCGGTATCCGCCCCCTCAACCCGACATTAGCCTACACTCCCTCTCCTCCTTTCATGCGACTGAACGCCTTGTTTCCAAGGCGTGTGATCGTGGCGACAGTTCGCGCATAACGCTGCAAAGCGAGTCTTCCTCTTCCTCTCCCTCCCCTCCAATTGACTAATAATTATTTCTGCCTCCATCCCCCGCGCTTCAATTGACTGCTGGCCCCGGTTTGTATTGCAATAGAACCTCTTCAATATTATTTAGGCGTCGTAAATCTCAGAATCCAAGGTCAGAATTGTTGTCAAACTATTCTTTTAACTTTCGGATATTCCTGGTAACGATCTGTCTCATCAATATGTGGCCTACGGCATTATTGTTTGCCTGCTGCAGTGCCTCCGGCATCATTGTCTTAATGACTTCAGGTTCAGTAAACTTCTAACTGGGAGAGTATTCACAAATTTTGTCTGGGCCCACGAACCCTCGGATATGGGTGGGGGGGGGTCTATAAATATTCCCCGCGCGTGCGCAGGTCGTCTCGCTGCAGCAGCACCACGTCCGCCCGACGGCCGACGACATCTCCTCGGAGACTGTTCTGACGGAGGAGTGTCGCATCCAGACAGGACTGCTCGAGGACGCCATCAAGAACGCCCAGCCCCTCGAGCACGTTCTCGACGAGGTACCATGCCATAGAAGGTTACTGATGGTCGAGTTACACCAGATCGTACAGCTGTCTTCCCGGAAGAGATCTTAGGACAGACAGCTAGAAGGTTACTAACGCAGCTGTGTCTGCATTCCGTACAGCAACGCTGCACTGATATGACTAAAATGTAAAACTTAGTGAATTTTACTTCTTTAATCGAAGTAAAATACAGTAATTTATTCGGTGTAGTACGTTCACATTTATTGCCGTTGTTTTTTCATTTTTAATGGTTGGCTATCTCATGATAATTTACAATAAATAGGTTTAATACCAGGCCGATAGTCACATGTATAATTTGGCCTAGTCTGGCCTATGTTTTTCTAAGTGCCTTTTGTATTAAATTTGATGCATTTATAAGTGCATGAATTTTTCCTTTGGAAGTTCATGATCGAATTGTTCAAATTCTCGATTTCCTTTTTCAATCTCCCACTTATTTTTTCCATCTCCCCATCTAGTTCGAGCGCTTCCTCCGCTCCAAGGAGGTCCACCCGGATCACGGCGGACGTCCGTTTTGTTTCTGCACGGACGGACCGCTCCACCTGCGCATGTGTCTGCTTCCGGAGGCGATCCGGAAGAACATCCAGCTACCGTCCCACTTCCACCGCTACTTCGACCTGCGCAAGGAATTCAAGAGGTTCTACAAGTCGGAGCGGCCCATCAACTGCATCAAGGACATGCTCGACTGTATCCTCAATTGCTGTTTTGCTGTAAAAAATAAAAAGTTTGAGAAATGTCACACTGTTTGTGAATGTTTTAAAGGTTGCGGCGTAGGAATAGTGCGTGCACATAATGCATTGCGATTGACGCTGTGAATCCTACCACATGGAGTATAGTCCTGTGTCCATGCATAGACCTACCTATATGATAGGCTTGATTATTGTGCTATGTAACAGTATGACTATTAAAATCTACAGCCTTATATACAGTCTGATACAACGCACCATTATGGTGCCACAATATCAAATAATTGAGCTATTCGTGGTTTAGAATTTTGGAAGTTATGTCGTCCGCTGAAATTATGCACGTTATTCGAACAAGTAACTCGACATTGTAATTGGTTGGGCTAGCCCTAGGCACACATTGTAAAGGCTTAGATTCAAATAATTTTGAAGCCAAGGTCAAGCAGAAACATATCCTCACAGATTTTCTGATTAGAGAATTTATTCTTGGTCTATTAGAAATGGAAGTGGGATATATAGGCTAATGCATGGAAAGGCCTAATGATCAAATTGAATGTTATGTTACGTTGTGACGTACAATGACTGCTCTAGCTGCAATGCTGCATCCAAGTAGTTTGCCTGAGGGCACTCTCAGCTATATTGATGTATGATGACTCACACAGTCAAAATGTCAAACACAGATGTCGCTCGGACGAGTCGTTAAATCGAGCGTTTGCATTTCCGGCATAAACGTCTATAGTTGACTAATGTTCTGTCAACAGTCACAGGCATCCTTGCGGCAATACACGGCGCAGCGAACAACACAGCAATTAAAGTCGCCGCCTAGGCATACTGCCCGCGATTTGTGACGATTGTGACTCCGACAATCAATTTTAAATATTTCCTTTAATGTCGGCCTTAGAATTAATTAAATTTGTCGCGATGCTGGTGATCTTGTTCCCTTATATACTGAGGGCGAGTTATTGAATGGGGAGTTATATGAATGATTTCAGATTATTGCTGTAACTCTTAAATAATAGAAGCATTGACTTCACTGGTGTCCAGCGGCCTACAAAATATCAAACCATCAAACCATCAGACGATTATTGTTGAGTTTTAAATTTGGCATCCAGTGATTCACCGCATGTTCCTTTAATTCACGCTTCGTGAATGTGAATGATCGTATCAAACGCTTTGGCAAGTTCTATAACGTCTATAGTGTACCGATTTGCAGATTTGCTGTTGGGCTTGCTTGGTACGTTTAATACCTTACGAGCTGCCAACTGAGTGATCGTATCAGCAAGTCTTTCAGACGATGGGGGGCATTTATCGCTTGGAGGCTAATTCATAATTAGCACGAGACGAACTTTACTGTTGCGTAAGAGCTCCTGGCTATCTTATAATTTATGCGCTTTATAAAAATTTGAGTCACGATCTGCAGACTTTCATTTTTATGTCGCATGCTTTGAGGTAGGTGTCGACTTGCACTGCGAAGCTTCGCCTTATTGCAGGACTTACGCTTGTTATGAAATTTATGCACAATTTGTGTGCAAAACTTGCGTGTCAGTTCTGCAAATGCCCATTAGCCACAGTCCCAGTGCTGTTGAAAATATAGTGGTAAAATATTAGAACCCATCCTGTTGCTAAACGGTGCCTACATGGCCTACACAACTATACTATAATTATGTATGATGTATGCGCCACGGGCATTATAGAAGATAGAATACAGCCCTTTTTATCATTTTATCTCTTCGATCCTGCATTATTGCGTAAGCTTATACTGATTCAATACCTGGCAATGTTAACACCTGATGTCTGAATAAAATATAAGCCCAGGGTCGCGGATATACAAATGCATGGCGCGGGGTGCGGGGTACCCATATTTATTGAACTAGGGTGCGCCGCAGGAGCGCAGCAGCCCCTAGAATGCCCATAATTCTCGCCAGCTTCCCTAACTGTTTCCCGCAGTCCTCGGGTTGGACAACGATCAGTCGGTGGAGTATGGCGTGAGACACAGTCAGGAGATGGCGGCCATCATACAACGCCTCATCAACGACGGTATATATGCCAATACGCTAAAGAGTTCTCACACTGTAGCCTATCGCAGCCTTTCGATGTTGGATGGATAATATTCACGTTCGAGGCAACAAGAAATGGAGCGAATTACTGTCAGCTCTCGTTCTTTTTGCAATAAAACACTATCCAGCAGATTGCATACAATAGCATGGTATATATAAGCGTTTTAAATTTAAAATAGTTACAATAAGAGCGACTCATACCGTGGCAACAGTGTTGAACCGCAGTTAAAAGTCTATTGTCTCACAATTAGGCTATTTGGACCTTTCTTGGGCCTTTTTATTTAGGCATTAGCCTACAGTTCGGACGAATTTCTGAATAAAAATTATATTAATATTTTAAAGCGTCGAAACACGGCGCTGACGCATTCATAAACATGGCGCGTAAAGATCGTCAAAGTTTCGCATCGATTTTAGATAAGGTGTATAGTCTAATTATTATTACGAAAACAATTATGATTGTGATTTCTGTCTCTTTCTAAAGGAATCGACAGCGGTAATGCACATTCCATAATTATGTATACGCTTTTTGATGTTGTCGCCTGCCGTCTAATTGGCACTTGCAGCAGCTATACCTCTACTTTCTTCTGCTTTCCGTCTATGCTGTCAAACCACTTTGCTGCATTGTGTTCACTGTAATTTCGATGTTGTGCTCACTCATCTAGGCAGGGGTGGTGGTTCAATACCCCTAACATTTTCAAGCTGTTGTCTGATCCCCTCGACTTCGAGATCGAGCAAAAATTGGAGAGGGAAGATTTTGCTTGGATTCTTCGGCTAAGGATTAATTGCATTCGAAAAACTCTAAATTGATTAGGGATCATTGATGGATGGTAATGTAAGAGAGTTCAAAATGGTTGACGGGGGTGGAAGGGTAGGAATATATAAAGATAACAGTTGCGTGGATGAAGCACTGCAATTGTAGAAATAAGTAAGAGAGATGCCTCCCGGCGGCCCGTCTGTTGCAATTGGCGGTTCGGTCTCCCTTTCACCTGGTCCGACAGCTTGGATAGCCCCACCGCACTACGTTTGCACTAAAAAATAGATTCTTCCGTATACGTCACTGGTTGTTTTGTTCATTTAATTCTTCTCTTATCAACCCTTCTATTGCCACATCTACCCAGCTATAACCTGGACTCTCAAACTGGAGTATAATCATCGATTTTATCCGCAATTTAAATATGTTTGCACTCATTTTATGCTCGGCGTGCAAAATAGGTTGATGATTATTTTGACATCAGCGTGGTTTCTAAGATGCTGTAACCGATTACAAAGCCTAGCCCGGCTTTAAGGAAAATAGACTACGCGTCTCTTTGTATTTATTTTCTGAAAGAATACATAAGCCTACATGCACTTAGCACTAATAAGTGATCATAAGTATTGACGTACATTATTATTGATTTCATGATATGTGCCTAGGATCATTGATGTTCTGGCAAATATTGCTGCGATAGTTTCGATTCAGTTTAGCAATATCGTGTTGGCGATCACGACATGACATGGTACATGCATCCGGTCACCCCGCATTCTCAGATTTCTGAAATCTATGTCATGAATGTACCGGTACTGTCCCAGCTTTTCTCTCAGATTTGAGGAAAATTAGCACAAATATACAGTACAAATATACAGTACAAATATACAGTACAAATATACAGTAAAAAATATACAGTACAAACATACAGTAAAAAATATACAGTACAAATATACAGTACAAATATACAGTACAAATATACAGTACAAATATACAGTACAAATGTACAGTACAAATTCATGGACATATCCCGTGCTACTAATTTGCACTCAAACTAACCCAAATTGACGACATCTGCGGCTTCAGTATCTTTAATTTGCTATTGAACACCAGTTTGATGTCCATCTTGTGGACCCTTTGGTAAAGTCGGCAATAATAACTTGTAGTAACTGTCAAAAATTTAATTTATTATTTTAAACTGAAATATCATTGATCAAAAATAGAATTTTTTGAAAAAAAAGAAGATTGATTGATTGATTTATTGATTGCAGGGTGCCTGTTTACGGAGTCCGAATCAATCAGTGAAAAGCTGGAACCGGGTGTTTGGTAAGGTCTCGTCTTGGAGTCATCAATACGCTTTTTAATCATTTGACTATAAATCCACAATATGAAGTCACATGAAATCTGTGCTTTATCTGGTCACACTCATCCTAAAACTTTTCAATCATCGATGCGCGTTGTAGTTTTTGTACAATAGCCGACTGTTTCAAGCAAATTATTTAATTGGCCGTCGTTAAACTTGTGTCATGGGATCTATTGCAGCAGACTGTGCTGGGCATAATTATCAATTATCATTTTGTATTACAACACTGAACAGAATCTGATGTATGTTGTTGAGATCGATCGGTAGTGTGGCGACGAAACTGCAGCCTCCGTGTCAGATGTTATCGATACACGCACTAGAGGGCGCCAGCTGTCGTCAAACTAGAAACTGTGATATGGGTGATTCTATGCTAGAACACACGCTTGAGGCGCTAGAGTAGCCTACATGCTTAGATGTGACTCCGATAGCCTACGCCTGAAAGCATAATGAGTAGGTCTACAAGTTTATAAAAGAATTGGTACGCTATTTCTAATGGTAGGTAGACCCTATACACCGAAGTTAATCGTCGGTAAACGCTCAGTCGTCGAAAATAAAGAGTCCAGGCTACTCAAAAAAAGAAAAACAGTGAGTACGCCTATAACACAACTAGCTTAAATTTTCACCAGCGTATACCATCGACTACAGTATTACTCTCCACAATATTGATCGAACCGTACTGTCTCACGTTGAACTCCCATTAGCAGGGACAAGTTCAGTAGGAGTAGTACTCCAAAAACGTTTTTGGCAAATCTACTCGTATTTTGAAATGGGTAGGAGTAGCATTACTCGTAAAAATGGACGATGGTGGAGTAGGCCTACTTTAGGCCTACTTCTTTTTTGAAAGGCATAGAAGCGCATCACTCCTGTTTTACAAGCAGTAGACGTAGCGTTACTCCTATTTTGTAAGGGCTAAACTGAACTCTGACCACTACAACCCCTCAAAGTAATTTTACGTCCTTTCTTCTACCTTAAGCCTATTCCGTCCTAAAAAAGAAACCGTCGCAGTGACATGCCTAAAAAGAATGTTGTCAAGTCGACAACAAAGCAACGATATTTCTCGCTCGAGCGATCACAGATTGGCTTCACGGTTCGCTGCGTTCATAGCATCTGGTTACTGCTATTGTTAGTGGAAGTCAAGACAGCGACGGCAATGATTATCGCAAGCGCAATGATTTATCAATCACTCAATCACGCGTCACTTGACCTGGACACGTGATGCGGTTGTGGGCGCATAGAGAAAAAATGTAATTATGGTAATTTTACGGCTCAAGTTCCGTCAGATATCACAACGTACACTTTTTTGTATCTTTCCACTATTATATCTTTATACCATTGGCTGCAAATACCACTGGATTGGATTGCTGCCAATGGTAGGTCTATGTGATGTTAAAGTACAAAAAAATATAAAATATTATAAATTTATGTATAAATGATTAATTATTAATATATTTTAAATTAAATCATATGGTATAGCCTTTAGATACAAAGAACAATTAATGTGGCAATTCTATGCATTGGGATCCTTTTAGACCAACATACAATTTAGGCTTTCTGGTTACATTCAATAAATTTTAACGTGTATTCTTAATTTGAAGAGCGAAATTCTACGCTAACCCCCAAGCGCCTTCCTTCCTCTTGCTGTAACACGTCGCTTGTGCCTACAAATAACATTTAAAGCGAGGCAACCAGCAGTCATGAACCACGTTGACAGCCACAAGCGCCCCTAGCTCCCTCTATGTTACAACAGCTGGGCCCGCCACACACCTTTAATCGATGATTGTCGTGTGGACAAGAGACTTCCGCCAGGTGTCCCATAGGAAGGACGCGCGTCCAGCTCTTCCGGACCCCCCTCCCTTCCGTGGGGGGGACCCATCCTTTATCCAGAACAAATTAAAGATAGAGGGGTGAAAAATTGTGGATTCAGATGGCGCGTGGATTAAATAATTTCAGTGCTTGATAGGGGTAAGGGTCACAGAGTACCCGGATTACAATTTCAGCTTTTAGTAACTCCGGTTTAAATATGATATTTAATGGCCTTCGTATTATCTGAAAGTCGAATGTATTTGAAATACCATTTCTGTGCCCCCTTCCATGAAAATGCCACCCTTCGTAAAAGTGACAAAGGGGCTGTTGTCCCCTTGTTGCCCCCACCCCCCTTTTTCGGTGTCTTTATCTGCCAGAATCTTCTGCATCCTCATGTCACTTGTACAGCAGACATCGTGGGGAATCGTTTAACTAACAGAAACGAGGCGAACACCAAATGTGTGCATGCAAAATGCAGGACTATTCAGGCGAGCGCTGCCAGGATTCTGAGTGGGCCTAGGGGTAGGCTCAAATTGCCAGCCAATACATGAAAACTCACAACCGGGATGGGGGGCCCTCCCTCCCTCCCATCCTCGCCGTTAGAAAACCAGTTGACGTTAACGGTGTAATTTCTCGTTATTGAGGATAATAAACCTGATTTACCTTACCGGCGTTGACCCCACCTGTCCCACCCCCCCACCCG
>JAQIWG010001632.1:0-23506 GCA_034695025.1 Chamaedrilus cognettii | reverse complement strand
TTGAGGACAAGGTTTGAAGGCGAGGACACTTCGAGTAGTCTATTCTTACATGCTCAGCACGCTGAAACACGTGCAGGCCAGCTACAGGCAAAATAACCAGGCTGAGCGAGCTTTACAGCATTGGTTAACTTGATTTTAAAAACTTTTTTCTAAAACAGTCATAACTTTTGAACTAAACAATATTTTCGCATGAAATTTGGCAGACTTGTTGCAAATTATCTCTTCTCCAATCCCTAAAAATATAAAATCAATGTTTTGAATTTTGACTGAGTAATTGCGGTATCGCTAGGGGATTATTTTTTTTGACTCACTCTGCAGAGTGCAGACAGTAGTATAATTGACTGCCGTCGAGTGCAAGCAAAACATGAAACATGTTGACGTTCATCAACGAGCAATAAAGTCTAAGTTTTGTTAATGCGGTAGGCATAATTTGACTGCATTATATACAAAGAAAACATTGACAGCAGCGTGATTTTAATTTATCAACAACTCATTCAGTTATGAGAATTAGAACTCAGCACAGTATAGAGCTGCTAAATGTTACAAGCAAGTGAACGGTTAGAATGACATACCCAGATAAACAAATTCATTTAATAGCATTGATTTCTGAGTCAACATAACTAAAAAGAATGTAGCAATCATCATTTGTAAAGTGAGATTGTTACAGATTGCTCACAGATTGTTACTGCATGAACATGAACTACAGGCCACTGACCTTTTATTGTCAATACGGTAATATCTTTTGTCAGAGATGTTCATCAGAAGCTATTTATATATAAAAACAGAACAGACCTGTATAAAAATAATAGACTTACATGTACATCATGAAGAAGGCTACACATTAGCATTCAATCACATAGCATATTAAAAACATAAATTGCTTTAAAAAAACTGTTTTCATAATTGTAAACAAATACTCAGTAGTCAGTACATCAATGCATGGAAGAAGCCATACGAAATAACTGACTCGAGAGTGATTTGGAAAGGTCTATAAAATCTTAGATCACGTTGCTCAATACTTTCGCTATCAATTTCACAGTAAAATTACCTGGCAATAATCTCCAGTACTATTAGAAATAAGGCAAAATTGCAGGATTTGAAATTTCCGGTACAGTTCAGAAAGCATGAATACTAGCCAAGACTATGTCACAGGATTCTGATGTGCACCATTGAACAACGTCAATGAAATAGCCACATAAATATTTCTAGATAATGTTACTGCGAAAAGTTTTATGAAATTGAAACAAACTTAAACAAAAGCGTTAATTCTTATTATAATCGCGCTTGACTTTAGTATAATCGGTTCTCAAAAGACTTCAAAATAAAAACACAAAAATGAGAATCAATTTAAAACAAAGCGTTAAATGTTGTTCTGATTGCGTTCAACTTGAGTATATTCGAGTCTTCAGAAAATATCATATCAATCGAAAAACACATAAATAAACACATATTATAAAATAACAATAAATCAATTTTTTTCTATTTTGTTCAAAACGTGATTTTGAATATCAGCACGGTTTTAAACGCTACGGTACTGTACACAGAAATAACCAGGGTTACGTTTAGCCATTCTAAAACACGTGTAGCGTCACCACTGTTCTTTCTAAAACAGAAGCAGCTGCAGCTGCTCAGTCCATAATAATCCCGTAACCCTACGCCACCATAGTCGATTTTCACTCGTAACGTTACGCCTGCCCGTTTTAAGTTAGGCATACAATTTGCATCTAACCATCATTTTTGGCTCACTACGCCTACTAAACTTAACCCTGAAATTACCCGTTAGTTCTGAATAAAACTGCAGGAGCATCACATAATTTTGGTTGCATTCATCACTCTCTGCAAATTATTAGCAGTCAAAAAGAGCTCAACCCAGTGTCTCCATACTGGCAACCTGAAACAACTAATGTTCATAAAATTAATTTCAGACATTATAAACACTTTTAAAAAGAATTCGGGCAACAAAAATCTTGCAATAATATCAATTACAAAATTATGAACAGCGAATAAAAAATGCCAGCAAGGGCACCAGTCACATAAATACATTTTTAGCTAGAAAACCAAAAACTCTCCATCTGGTGACCTGTTTCATTCATTATCAATTATTAGCAAAGACTGTATAATATATAAAAGACCCATTAAGAATGCAGAATAACTATAAAATACTAAACGATTTCAATTTTTTTGCAGTTGAAGTTGATACGGACACACAAAAAAAGTCATTATATCAGACCCCGGAAGCCAGAAATATCGAAGACCTTACATTGCAAACTTATTATAAATGCAGATATTATAAAGCAGAAAGGCACAGTTCAATACTCACATCATAACTAACAAAACACACTAAAACAATATAAAATCTATTGTGGAGCAGCAGCGTAGCGACGAGGGGGGAGACGGCCGCCACGGGCTGCGTCCTGGAGACAGCAAAAAGAAAAGAAGGAATGCACCCATTGAAAAGTCCTGAAAAAGAAATAGGCATTCCTTAAAAACGTTTTTAAACCTAAAATTTATTCCTAAAAAAGCACGTTAAAAATTTCATTTAGTACACTCTCGCTCACGAGTTTCATTCATGCGCTCTGAGATGGAAATTCTTTGTCGGCACCCCCTACCCCCCCACTCACGCGTGAGAGGAGGCCCCAAGTTTTAAACTTGGCTCCGGGTGAGGCACCGCCTCGCTACGCTACTTACTGCTAAAGCAGTGCGGACGGAGCATTTAGCATCCTGAGAGATAACATTAGTGCTAGTGACGTTCTCCGGTACTTGCTTTGCTACCCAGAAACCAGTTTGGCTACCCGGTAGTTTGGCTACCTGTTTTGCTACCAAAGTACCCGTTTTGCTACCTAGGACCATCACTAGCTGGCGCCGATCAAACATGACAGAGCGAGCTTTAATAATTAATATGTCATAATTCGTAATTAAAGTATTAAACCCATCTAGGAATATATTTTCATCGAGCATTCTTCATTACTGCAATCCAGTTCCCAATATGATCCGCCACAGACCGTGGTGCGTGCTATTCCATATTGAGTTTATTGGCGTTAGTTAAGATAGTCGCTGCTGGCCACGTTATTGTTGGCGGACCAGTTGTTTCTTGGAATGTTTGCGCCGCCCTTAGTTGAGTCTTGAAACGAGGAGAGGTATGAAGGGTTGTCCACGGCGCCAGGACTTGCCACGTTGAGATACATCTCATTCGGTTTGTCTGCAGACAGAAATCTTTTATTCATTTGCATAATGCTAATGACTTGTTTAACGGGTTACAAGAACCCGACCATACAAATTGTGTGATTTTACTAACAATGATCACTCATTAATAACTAAACTACTAACCATCTTGTTTGTCATCTATATACCGTAAACCATTAAATTTTAGCCGCATGTTATTTTGACGGTTTTGCCTCTCAGAAATTTAGCTGCATCTAATTTTCGCATTTTTGGACGCCTGTCCCTTATATAGAGTTTATGCAGCTTACTTTTGTTTCATGTAATTTTCGCGCGTTTGACCGCTTTGCTAAATTCCCCAAAATTACATGCAGCGAAAATTTCATGCTTTATAGCAATGGTGTTTTACAGCAATGATCGTTAATGATGCAAGGGGCCACGAATTTGAAGTGCTCTAGTACATACTATCAGTCGATAGGCCACGACTGGGACTCAATGTTGACCGATTAAACCAAGCTTCTCTAATAACACAACAATGGAGATACTGCTGTTCACAAACCTGGTAACGGGGGTAAGCTCTGACAGCCTGCAGCAGCACCGGAAGACTGCGGCTCCAAATAACCACTGTCGTCCACCGTCGGACCTTGCTGCACACCCTCGTGACACTTGTTCAGAGGCAGAGGCTTCAAGTCCGGTTTCGCACCCGGTTTCAGATCGTGTTTGATCAGTGCCCGCTGATCGTCACGACACGGTTCCGCGATGTAGCGCTCTGCCTGAGATTTGTCGAAGGCGGAAGGCGTCGGTGTCTCGAGCATCTTCTGTTTCTCGCTGTTGTTGGCGTTCACGTAGGGACCGTTGTTTTCTTCCAAGATCTGGAAAAGTACACAAAGTGATACTACTATTATAAGCGCTGTAGTGTAGTGGTTAAGGCGTCAGAAAGAGAGTCCAAAGACCTAGGTTTGAGTCCCGGTGCTTGCAACTACCATACCATGCGTTACAGACCAAATTATGATAATTGAGCATAATTTGGCCTGTAATATGAACAATGCGTGTAGTGCATGAACAATGTTTTGTTCATGTCAGATTTGCAACAAGAATTACATGTACACACTGCTGCCCTCTCACGCAGTCCAGCTCATTATTATCATAAACGCACGCTGCCCAGCTTGCAGTGCTGTGAGTTGAAGGGCATTCCGTCCCCTCCCGACACGTCCGAGGGACTGAGGTAGTCCTCTGCGCTCATCAGCTGCTCGGGGCCCTCCATCAGGTCCTCGAGGCCGCTCAGCTCCCGCAGCAGCTCCCCTGGACCCTCGCTCGTCGGCGTCGCGTTACTGTTCTGACGAGTGAACCGATCGCCCTGAAAAACAAGACGAAGAAGAAGAAGAAGAAGATTATCACGCAAACTGTTACTGCAATCAACTATTTTGTGGCGCTACTGTTCTGATGAGTCAACCTGTCGCCCTGCGAAACAACATGACAGCAGTGACGTTTGTTTTTTGTTTTGCTTTTCTTCATTTAGTGGCATTTTAATGCCAGTCATTGATATGATTTTTGGGGGGATTTTTTTTTGGTAGTTTAGGGTTTTGGTAGCGCTAGGACTATATACAGTCCGGTTCTGTGCAAGAGAGCCGGTGTGGCACAGAACCCCTTCTTTAGTCGCTTCTTAAACGACTCGCCTGGAGAGCTCTGGTCTGTAAGTCAATTATTTGTTCCCTGATCTGCAGGGGGTCATTGATATGATGTAGTAATGCGTTTCACTAAAGTCAGCTTTTGCGACAATACTCAAGGGCCGCTTGGGAACTGTTAGTAATAACAAGTTAGTAATTAAAAAAATAAAACAAAACTAAAATAAAAGTAAATAATTTTCTTATAAATATAGAAATGCACTTAAAATTTAAAACCGTTAGGTCTAAAATATTTTAATAACATATTTGTGAACACGTCCAAAAATTTCTGCTTATAGTGCCAAATAAATACATATATAATTAGAATTTTTGATAGGTTTATTTGGAAAAATGAAACAATAAAATCTGCTCACCAAAATGACAAGAAAGCGGCCAGGGTCCGAGGCCATTCGAGTGAAATCCATCGCAAGCTCACAGAAAGAAGGGCGACTGCTCGCTTCCACCAACCAGCCTGCAGCAAATTAGGTCAAACAAGAAATTAACTATGTCCATTGACAACTATAAAACGCCAGTATGAAACACAATATCTCCTAGCTCGCCGGGGGAAGGGGGGGGATGTTGCGTTGCTCACAAACCCTCCTGAGACCAATCTTAACAGTGCATGTCCTGGGCTGACTGCAACAACGCACCATATCAATTTTTTGAGGCATGGACTTCTATATACAGAGCTGAATTTTCCTCAGAATAAGATCAATCAAACTACAACACACTATTTCGTGGAAGAATGGCCTAAAAGGTCAAAAAATAGGAAAATAAAAGCATATCTGCACTTGTCTCCTCCCTGTAATGCTAACTTAGTATTGAAAATTTATTTATTACTGTACATTTGCATTTTCAACTGCATAAATCTGTGCAGTTAACTGTGCACCAAAATATTTCCTGGAAACAAGAATGTCGTACACTTGATCATGAGTAGGTAGACGTCGATGGTGCAGATGTTGGGCTGAGGAAGCCTCACGCCCCTCTCGAGAGCATCAGGAATGGCCCTCGCGTGGATGTCATCGTATGGCCGCTCGCCAAACGTGAACACCTCCCACAGCGTCACGCCTGCACACGCACACTATTTGTGCACGCAGTGCAGATCTATGGCATCAAATGTTCAGAAAAATTTTCATCTGATGTTGCAGAAATGGCACATTAAAAAAATTGTTTATTATTGTATGTAAGTGCGTGTTATTGTACAAAGTATGAAAGCGCAAAGTTAACCTTGTAGAAATCTTTAACAATTAAGATTAAATCAATTGCTGTAGAACAAGTGGATTAAGGATAGGAATTTGTTGTGTATTCGATTGCGAGTACAGCATGGGTTAGATAGATTCAATTGATAAAACACGTTGCCCAGGAAGAAATAGCAAAATAGTATAGCCGTAATGTGGCCGCTAACTTGAAGAGGAATGTTCGAAAAGCCACAGGCAATAATTAAGAGAAAAAATATGTCACGTCAATAAAAAATTCAATTGTAATGATCGTTGGCTAGTACAAAGTGACAACCAAATAAAACAATGCGAGAATAATGAAATTAATCTCGATTACCGTAACTCCAGACGTCGCTTTTGTGCGTGTAGATGCGATGGTTTAAACTCTCCAGTGCCAGCCATTTAATTGGCATCTACAATATTAGAATAAGTCACTAAAAATTCAAAAAATCACAAACCACACAATGCACCTAAAAATCCTTAACCATTGTGGCCTACATACAAGCTGAATCGAGAAAAAATTAAATTTTGATAGAGTGCTACGTAAGACTGCTGATGTAAATTAAATGATCTTTTTATATTTAATATTAATTTTGATTCAATTCATTTTACAAACTGCTCGCTGCAAGTGCTCATATAAAGTTAATAATTTTTTATTATTTCAATATTTAAACAAAATAATACATAAATAACCTTTCCGGCAGCTGCTTTAAATTCTTCCTCATTGTAATCCAACAATTTGGCCAGTCCAAAATCTGTGATCTTGATCCTGTTAGGATTTTGAACTGAAATTTCAATCGAAAGCGACCACTGTTTATGAAAGCTAATAAAATGAAAGCGTTTATATAGATAAATTTATATAGTAAGCTAACATGAAGTCAAGTAAATATCAAAGGCACTGAAAACAAACGTGATTATTTAGGGTCAGAGCAACATATTTATTCACATGGAACCTAAATGACGCACAGCGTTCTGAATTTAAGACTTGGCGTCCCGATGACGTCCCCAATAATTGAGAGCAGGTCAGCTTTAAGTAGACTTTAGTGTGGTGTTGACGTGTCCAGTTTGAAAGCTGGCGTCCCGCCCAAAAACAGTTGGAGCTCCCAGGTTTTAAAGAGAAAAGGTGCATCCAGAACAGAAAAATGGACAAGGACTGTCAAGAATGGCCTCAAAAATTCAGTCAACGCTGCCCGTCTGGGTCGCGAGTTCTCACATATAGGAAAAAATCAGTCGTTACATCAACAATTTTCTGCATCCCCCAGAAATGTCTGGCGGTCTCCAGTTGAAAATTTTTGCAGCCGCCCTTGATACTTATTAAGCACAATTTAACAACTCCAGAATTGAAGGCATAAATGCAAAAATAAGAACACAAACCGAGAACATTTCTGGCGGCCAAGTCTCGGTGAACAATCCCACGCTGTTCCAGATACTCCATCCCCTGAAACCATTTCAATTCAAGGAAATTTTTTTAAAATATTAATCAAACTGAAATAAAGCATTTAATAATGCTTTGTTAACACGCTTTCCTTGCCTATCCCCATTTGCCACAGCTTTAATTATTTAGTACAATTGAAAATTCAAAGCTAGTACAAATCTTCATCAAAGCACATTGAAAATATGTATGCACGCAACGTTGTTACAACAGTTACTTTTAAAATCTAAAATTTTATTACTACAAAAATTTGTTTAGGGTTAGATATAGGCGCAAGGCTTTTTGGAGAGAAATATCCTTTTGTTTAACCTAATTGATTTGTATTTTTGTCCATCATTGAACTGTATTTTATTTCTGTTATTAAAGCAATAAAGATAGAAAGATTTGAAAATTAAAAAGAAGCATGATTTATAAACTGGTCAATCAGCGTCAGCGTATGGATTATCATGAGATCAATCGACTTGAATTGAAAGATGTGATGGCGGTTCACATAGACTGCAAGCCAGAGAACAAAGAACTGGCTTGCAGCCCACAGTTCCCCGGGCGAGTTGTAAAAGGCGACTAAAAAGAAGGAGGAGTGGCACTGTGCGTGGCCCTCGGCACAGAATCGGACTCAAATAGTATTTGTTACTACACACGATCCAAAACGTCCAAAACCACATGGCACGGTTATAATAACAAACAAAGGTGCCACTTACCCTGGCTATCTGCACGCTCCATGTGAGCAGCGACTTTGAGCCGATGGTGGCGCGCTGCCTGCGGATGTACTCGAGCAGCGAGCCATACGGCATCAGCGGCGTGACGAGCTGCATGGGGGAGGACATGCAGACCGCAGCGATACGAATGCAGTACTGGTGGCGCACGGAGGCCATGACGCGAGCTTCGTCGAGCATCTCAGTGTCGAGGTTGGCATTGGATGCGCAGGTGAGGACCTTGATGGCCACCGGGATCTTGAGGTTCTCATTGGGCGGTATCCACACTCCCTGGGAGCAGAGCAGAAAAGCCAAGTCAAAACTAACCAGCTTTTTGTGTCGCCTACTCCGATATATTTGCATGCTTTAACACTAAGTAAAGACCCTAATGTGTAGTCTATCACGTACAATGGTGATGACTGTGAAAGCTGTATGCTATTATTTACTGACACCAACCACATCAATAAATCGAACACACACTTGTGAGTTTAAAGGCCGGTTGCTAGACTTCGATTTAAAGTGAGATTTTATTTTGTAGTCCAAATAAACCAATGAAAATATATGAAAGAATTGTATCGAATAATCTGATTGGTTAATTCCGACTACAAAATAAAATCGCACTTCAAATCGAAGTCTAGCAACCGGCCTTTAGTGGTGATTTTCGGATAAAATAATATCCAATGAGGGGTTAACAGCCTTGCTTTTGGATCTGTAATCCTATATAGATTCTCGAAATGAGATGAAGACCTTGTAGACAGTTCCAAAGGCTCCAGATCCAATGTTGCTGCCCCGTTTGAGTTCTGACTCTTGAATGAGACGCAGCATTGAGCGGTCGGGCATGGCCTCAGTGTTGCACAGAGGCAACTACACGCATCACGCATTATATTCAATTATTCATGCTTAACCTTATAAATACAGTGATTTTAAAAATCTTAGCCTTATCCTATTCACGCACTACAGAGCTTTTGCAAGAAAGAGATGAAATCAATTCAAAACTTAAATCACAGATATCCAAAACGAGTTAATTTAGCCTTCAATTTAATCGACTGAATTCGTGAGGTACATATGTTAAGATAACTATTTGATCATGTTTGCAGTTTGTACAACGTAAATTTGCTGAAAACAAATATGACTTCAAACTAAAATCAGAACTGTTTGTTTTATGCCAAGAAGTGCAACATCATTAAACAAATATGCAGATTACTACTTGTATTACTGCATGTAGATCACTACTTATTGATAATGTAACGAAGCCCATTTTATGCATAATATATGCTTTAAAGTTACAAAATGTTTCATGTATTCAGTAGTATCACCAGTACAGTTTAATCAAAAGGTGCAAATAACCCTAGTGCATAGCTTTAGACAGAAAGCTTAAAGATCATTAAAATAAGCCCTAAAACCAAGAACCTGCTTTGAAAAAATATTGTGCACCAATTTCTGTTCCTCATTTATCTGTTACATTCATTTTTTATTTGTTTTTGTAAACTACAAACATAATCTATACTTCTGTATACAACTCTGTAGGCCTAAAATTTTATTTTTGCAAACCTCATCAACAAGCATTTGACGCCGCTTTCTACGTATGTCCCTCATTCGGACAAGAATCAGCGTCAGTGCAGCGACCATTATCATGATGAAGATCGGGATCCCTATTGCCACTCCCATCGTTCTAAAATCACAAAATTCAGCTACCTGCACTTTTTCTCCTATTACACGGCATTCCATGCAATGTTCATTCGATTAATACCTCATTGGTTTTGCCGCATTATAGCGAACAAAATGCAGCATTATAGTGAAAAAATGCCGCAAAGCCGCCTGGCGCAAAGCCGCAAAGCTGCATTTTAACTAAAATCTCAGACTAGGGGTTAAGACTGTTAAGAAATAATCTAATAACAGATAATAATAGATATAATAACATTAATGGATGATTAACTTATAATTATATTGATTTGCATGAAGGCAAAAAAGCTATATATGCCTGCCGTATGTTTGTAAAAATTATACCATATTTCTAATCCAATGTTACGGAGTTCAGAAAAATGCAAATATTCCAGGGCAACAAATATTGTTAGTTTTGTTTCAAATACAGTAATTAACCAAAATATAGTATGCTGCTGACGTTACAGGAAGCCAGCAAAAAAACTCATTAACATCATTAATAAGATTTTAGGAAGAATAATTTTCCGTCACTTTCTGAACACTCACCAGATTCCATTGGCAGTATACTTTTCCACGACGTACAAACTAAAGCATTAATCCAGCATATCCACTTCAACTCCTTTCCTTTTCGTCTGTGTTTTCTAAACAACAACTGCTTGGTGCCCACGACGTTTCCGGAAGCCAAAATGGACTATAAACCTAGTATTGCTATTAACTTAACTTCAACTACAAATTTACTCCTGTAGTCCAGTCCTCCACCCTGAAGGATGATGTGTACATGTAAAAGATGAAAAAAGTTTATATAATTTGTGAACAACATCATCTTGAATGAATTCAGCGATAAATTTTAAGCAAAAGTGTGAGTGAGGGAATTTAAATCTAAAATGATTGTACTACAATTTTCTGTATGGATGCCCACCCTGCTGACAAAGAGCGAGACGCCACAAATGTGCAAGTCTTGTTGAGCATTTCGTCGACGCGATAGTTATCGGAACAGTTGAACACGCATCGTTTCTCTTGCTCAAAGTGCACGCACGCCCCGGAACAATACTCATCCGCTCCGTGACACATGTGACACTCCGCGTGACATCTACGACACACCGTCTGTCCCGCAAAAAAAAGCAAATTAAAATAAAGCAAATTATAACATATAAGTTTTGAAATCCAACCTATTGTAAATTTATTCATTTAGTCGATAGTGCTATAATTAAACCTTGTAATATGTAACTTCACAGCATGTTTTCAGATGCCTGTCTGTATTATTGTCAGTAAAAACAAATCAAAAACCCTGGTTCAATTTTTTATGCCACATACCCAAGTTCAATGACCCTCAACCCCCGTTTTCTATTCGCAACTGTGAAAATTGGTGCGCATACACTTCTAGCTGCAATCGAACACCCTCCATGTTTATACCATGTACCAAATTTCTCTTGAGTATGATCCTCTAACCCATTTTTCATTGTCACAGTAAAAATTAGGATTCTGGTACATATGCCTACTGGTAGTAATAACAAATCAAATCTCCCATAAAATTTCTCATACAACACATTACAATGTAATATTATTTACTACATATCACTATTCTATACCATACAATTTCCATTTCACACCATATGGCATATGCCATCATTTTATTTCCACTATTATAATTAGCATTTTCCAAATTTCACACCGCGTACCAAAGTCCTATGATCTTCGACACCGTTTTCCATCATCACGGCGAAATTTTCACGCGTCGGGTAAAACCCGTCCCCGCAGTCGGTCGTCGCCTCCGGCAGGCAGACACGCGTCCCGTTGTCTGTATCATTCGCATACCGGTAGCACGCCCTGCAGCCCCCGAGGCCGAGGTGCGCGCCGGGGCCCGTGCAGCGACCTCTCTCACAGAGGTCGTTGCAGAGCTGGCAGCGGTGCTGCTCGTCAGGGTACATTTCGCGTGGACAGGTCGCCTCGCATTGCTTCACGTTGTCTTCGAAGTATATCCCGACGTTACGACATTCGGAGCATTCGTTGGCACCCTGGAGTGTAGAAAGAGAAATCGAGGTCTACCAAAAGTGCGCATCAGGTCATGCGCATCAGGTCATCCCTTCTGCTGCCAGAAATACATACAAGATCCTCCCTCCTACTGCCATATTTTCACATGACCGTACAGTTAATAGACAATTAAAATGTAATTTTGGCGGATAGACGCTGGGCGTAATATGCACTTCTGGCACTGAACCCTCAAAACGTTTAAATACTCATATTTTACAGCGTATAAAAAAATTGTAACAGTTTAAAATGTTTAAATGTCTTTATTTAATTGTTTTGGTGATTTCAAGTAGACTATGTTGTCCGGCACAAACATATTTTGCCCAAGTATTGCGCGCTTCCTTTGTCTGCTTCTTTTGATGCGAATAAACTAAATATTAAACTCACCGGGCCCGTGCAGCCCCTGGCGCACTCGCTGTAGCACCTGAAGCACGTTGGAACCCCGTTGACGGAGCGGTTGTACAGCGGCATGTCCGTCCCCGGTACGACGCAGGTATTAATGCAGCGCTCCTCAAAGCGGAACCCCTTGCAGAGAAGACACTCATCGGGTCCCGGGCCCCAGCAGCCCCCCGAACATTCCACGTGGCAGGTTCGGTTTTCCTGCTCTGTCACATTACAACGGCTATTTGAAACATAAGAAAACATGAAGCCTATCTTCAGCAATTTTTGTATGTTAGAGTTAAGAGTTACAACAGGATACAGGAGCCATAAAAACAGGAAGGTCCAAAAAATGTTGCTTCAACCATTCACGATACAACATATCCAAATCTGCATAAATTACAGAGATGAGTTTAAGTACCACTAGCTATTGACCATACAACAATTAATGAAGCACGGAACTGAGAGCACATGTAACACACAAAAACTGTTCAAACGCTGCAACATTTGAAATATGGCCCCAACATAATACCACTCACCACAAGTATCCGGGCTGGCATTATTTCGAACGGTCTTGCCCTGATTTGTCCCAGCGAACAACTTTGTGTAGTTAAATTCGTTTAAGTCCGCATAACAAAGTCTGGTGTTGCTAAAAATGGCAATGTTGCCGTTGCGGATCTCCTTCAGCGCGGTCAAGCCCAGATAACTCAAGCTGCTCTTTGTTACAACGAGTGAAAACTTTGTGGATGTGGAAGCCCTGAAACACAAGCATAAATTCAGTCTCTAAACTTTATCTATGTCTTTGTTGCAAGTATAAGCTTTTAACTTTTCTCTTCATCGTACAAGGTGCGCTAAATAACAATTAACAACCATTAATAGATGGCAGCAAGCATATGAAAATTTGCATGATTCCTTCCAATTTTGTTCTAATGCCCCCTTACCCCTTTACCCCTTCACTCATCAAATAAATAAATAAATTATATTCTTCTCAGCTTGTTGAAATTATTTTCGAATTATTTAAAGCGTTCAAATATAAAATAATAAAATTCTTCTCAGCCAATAAGACAGCAATAGCCTAATAATAATAATAGTATCGCGTAAAATTAAAATTAAGCAATGATTGGAACTGCCCAATATATCAAATATAAATTAAATACTATTTTACCAGTGAAACACACATCCATTATAAGCCTAAACGTAGGAGAATTTAAAGTTTTTGCTAATGCAGCAATAGTCACCAACTGAATTTCTTTTCACGCCTATTTACCAAACAGAAAGTCAACCTAAAATGTGTTATGTTTTACTAAAAATTTACAATATGCAACGTGCACATTACCCAGGAGAATAACCATTTAGGCCGCTGATAGTCCGAAGGTTTTTAAAAAACGACAGAGAGGTCAGGTTCTCGTGGTAAGCCTCGACGTAGAGGTAGTCTGATATTTCCTCAATAGTTTCAAAAATACTCAACTCCTCCACTGCTACATCACCGACATATCTAAAAGCAAGAAATCAACATATGCATTAGGCATGCCACTGGTATAACAAAGATTGGACACAGTGTCCTCACTTGACATGACCCATTTTGGTCAGCGGACCTAACCAAAGTGCTCGCCAACAGTTATCATTATTGCTCGATCCAAAATTTATACCCAATATACCCTATATCTCTATAATTTTCCCCTCCAGGCTCTACTTTCCATTTCAAAACGATTTCGCGAGCGGGGGGGGGGTGCTGACGGAGATTTTCCCACAAAAAAGTGTATATCCAGCGCTCAACACCCATAATATTCAGAGCTCGCCATGCCTGTCACAGCCATAAATAGCCTCAAACTATTCACTCTCAAAGCACTTTTTTCATATTTTAAAAATTGCCTAGAAAACTGCTCAATTGCTTGACAATTTTTCGATAAAACGACTGCTCGACGATTGCTCGATTGCACGCTCAATTGCTCGGAAATCGAGCAATTGATCAGAAAGCGAGAACACCGAACTCAATATAAATGGACCGTTGGGCCAACTGCTGTGCGGCCGACCTAATGTGACACCTATGACGTCATGACCAATCATGAACCCAGCGGAGCAGCAGACGGTCCAATCACAATGCGTCCCACGGTATCTGAATTTTATACCGGCGGAGTCAGAAAAATCACAATGCAAATTTATATTCTCATCGATGATATCTTTTAAAATTTGACTATATGTATTATGAGTATTTAATCTCACGCTGGGTCCATTCTTTACAATGTCAATGGGGTATGACACTGAGACACAGAAGTATACATGTACACAAAAATGCGCATACAAATTGCAATAATGTCCCTCTTTAATTTGCTACAATTAGCAGAAGACTAACCCAGGGATCAGCATTCAATTATAGCTAATATCTTGCTTCATTTATTTTTTGTTACTTTCTCTTAACTTTCTCATAAGAATTTCTATCAGTTCATGAATTACATCTGATGTTTGCCCATGGCGAGAGAAATTTCCCCCCCTCTCTGAAGTCTCTGTATGCCAAAATGGACTTTAAACTCAAGTATTATTTTAAATATTATGATATTAAAATAGACCATTAATTGCTATAAATGCATAATTTATTAATGCATTTAGTACAGATGCCTATGTTCCTATAAAAGAAAGTTGACTAGAATTTGCAACTGGCACTTAGCCAGCAGCCCAAAACGATGCATCATGTAAAAGTTACGTAAGTAAACAAATGCAAATGTTTTGTCGCTAGATCTATGCTGATCTGGCTTATAAATATACAATGCTTAAAATAGAGCTGGAATTAATGTCGATCATCCTTGAAAAACTGGCAAACAACTCACAGATTATGCACAGATACAGTACCTCACATGACAGAAGTCATGGCATTCCTAACTACAGAATTAAATAATAAATGCATGATATTCTTACCCATTGAAAGTACTATTATAAATGAGAATCGCGCCAATAGCGTGAGTACAGTTTCTGAACGATTCAATGTTTTCTCTGTTGACGTAAGATGACGCGGGAATAATGCACTTTTGACTCACTGGGAACCACACAATTAATGAGTATATATCAGCGATAGGTTCGAAGAAAACCAAACAACCACCTTCCAAAAAGACCGCTTGGATCCGCTCACAAGATGTAATGTACATGTCGTTCATAACAAGCGTTGCACGTTTCACTTCAAAATTTCTATTCTGCATTCACTTCAGAAGAGATATAACACCAACATTTTAATACCCCGTCCAACAATATTTTCTGCAATATAATCAAAGTTCTACTGTGCCAACGTGCCTTACAAACTGACTACAAAATATTAATTAAATTATTAGGGTCTCTTTCCATGGTGCATATCTTTGCATGCAATTTTACATGTAATTTTGCATGTAATTTTGCAAGCAACGATGTTAAGAAAATTACAATGTAAAATGTCCTTAATTAGGTTTCATGCAAGCCGTGCATAAAACCCAGTTAATGAAATCGTTGTTATGACAACGGACATTTTACATTGTAATTTTCTTAACATGGTTCATGCAAAATTGCATGCAAAATAGCATGTAAAATTGCATGCAAAATATTCATCGTGGAAAGGAGGCCCTACGAAAAATTTTCTCCTACATTTCTGACAAGGTCCGTGACATTCCACACATGTGTTGTTGACGTCACTTTCCTGGTATCCATCGCTGCATTGACTGACGCAGTGGTCACGTTCATACTTCAGGTGATCTGAAAGCCACAACCAATGGGTCAAACTTGAGCCAATTTCTAACCGTGAAGATAAGCTACAAATTATGCAAGTCTACATGAATTCAGAGTTTATGCTTATTAAAGTAGGGCTAATATCTGATAGAACACAAGAATAATAATAACAACGTATAGTACAAAAGAAATCGTGCATTCTTCTGCTGCTATTGATTTAGTACGACCGAAAAGGGCGACACTTTCAGATTGTGCAAGATATTGATTGATCTACAGTGTAATACGTTCTGATGATCACAAGTAAGCGTAAATTAAGCAATACAAATAACTTGCTAATTTACAGTATCCACATCCATCAGTAAAAAAATTGCAAAGAATTCTTCAATTGCAAAGAATTCTTTGCTTTTGAAATTGCAGAATCTTCAATTGATGGTACAGTGCTCTGCTTTGAGACTTGCATTGTATCATCATTAATTGCAAGATTAATTTAATCTTCATTAAATTTAAGATTATTGCAAAAGTTATTCATTCTGTGTACCACTTTACTTACACCAATAGTTATCTATGCATGTATTTTGTCTGTCATTGATGCTGTTATTAGTGTATCTATGACCACACAACAAGAAATAAATTAAAAGGAAAATATAACACAATTTTAAAGAAAATGTAAATGCCAACCTGTCACCCTAATAGAACAGCTAGAACCAGTTTCAAAGCTAACATTTGCTAATCAACAAACAAAGTTCATTTACTAAAGTTCGTTTACTACTAATTAAATCTACGACAAGAAAAAAACAAGTTACCGGCGCAAGTCTTGACGCATTGTCCGTTGTAAGTGTACTTAAAATCTGGATTGGGCTCCCGGAGCCCCGTTTGTCGATTTTGTCGCATTCTCAGTGGACAATACTCAACGCATCTGCCATCATTTTCAAATTGTCTACAGCCCTAAACACCAAATAAAGTTTTTAAGATACTTTTTAGATCTTTCCATTCGTGGACATGCACTGTAGATAACAAAAATACAAAATTCATGTTCAGAGGAAAATTCGCTGCCTAATTAGCTAGTTTAACATCTAAACAGCCAAGTATAATTTTTTTTTTTTAAACGGTGATGTTGCTACTAATATGACTTCAGTGCGCCGCAGTTATGTTAAGTAACAAAACCGCACAAAAACCTCAGGCATTCACAGCTTAAGAAAATGACGAGTAGAGAGAAGTGTAAAAAACTGTCAATTTCATTTAACTAACCTAACCGTCTTGTTTGTCGTCTACTCTGCTTCGGTCATGTTTTCACATGAGTTTGGTGCTTGCGCCTTAGTGAGAACTGCTGGAGCTGAGGTGCTTATGGCCAGATGCCCTTCCTGACACCAACCTAAATAGTTATCTTGCACGGGGTTAGCAGCTAGCGATACTTGCATATTTAACAGCCTTGCTTCAGCAAGGCTAATTCAGTGCATAACGCCATGGTTTAATAGTTGCCGGCAATGGGATTTGAACCCAGATTTCTGGGACACGCGACCGATCCCTTAACCACTATGCCACAGCGCTTTGCTAATAAAAATAAAAAACGATTTAACAATGACGATTAATATGTGTGTAAATGCTGATCAACTTAAAAGGACAGTTTGATATCATTCGCTAGATGCTCGTATCACCGTGACTTTTATCACGGTAGAACTGACCAAACAGTCGCTGCTTGTTTGTCCAACACAGCCTCCAACACACTCCGTATCGCAGCACTCGTACGAATGATTTCCAAAACAACGCTTGAAGTTCTTCGAGCACGTTTGATGACAGTGCACGCTAGTCACTGACCACAATCAAATACAGAATCCATTTAAATAGTGCGATATAATTAAATAAGTGCCAGTTACCACATGTATATTTGGTTTGATTGAACAATTTGACTGTCCAATGGTCTATCACCATAAAGCAATTTTTAACGCAAAATGCCGATGCAAATGCGTGAGGGGGTCTACTAAAACTTTGAATAAAATAACTGCAGCATAACTATCGATTGCAACTAACACGCGAAATCCAAATTGAAGCAATCATTCTTAAATACATTGGTTTAAATCAGTCAAAAATCTTAAAATGCTACGATTTCAAACATTGCAAAAAATTGCGACAAAAACAAAACATGCGCAACATGCGTGATTCCACAATGCTTAAAAAAGTTAACTTGAGTTAATGTTAAGCAACTATAAAACAAGTTGTGAACTATAGACAATTAAGTGAATGTTGACAACTTACAGTTTTGGCACATGCCCGGTCCAAGACCCCAACAATATTTGTTGCCATTCACTCTGCAAGAGTCGTGGCATCGATTACCTTCAACAGATCAGATATAAATACTATTTTATTTAATCGATTAAATTTCTTAATAATAATCATCATGCTATTATTTATTATTTAACAAGAATACTATTTATCAAATCAATTTTATAATTTAAAAATTGATCAGATACTAGGGCAGGATTAGAATGCTCCGTAAAATGAAATAACCAGCCTTTTTCAGCAGAAATAGTTTGGAATTTGCAGAAATTTCTGAAACAGCCACAATTTTGAGTACCGGTAAAAGTCAACGTTCATTGAACCATTAGTAAATAATTTTTTTAAGTTCAAATATATGAGTTATTTATTAGCAATTTTGAAAATGTGGGCATTTTTTTATACACGACAAATACTTGACTAGTTTATACAGTTTAGTCAATTCGTTTAAGTTTTGTTGAAATTATTCTCTCATTAAGACCAAAAAGATTGCAGCTTAAATTAATGTGCCACATCAAGACGGCCTAATGGCCATCTTGATTTGAAATAAAAAACCGATATGGACCAATGACATTTTTAGCTCAGAAATCAGTAAAATTCCTTTAGCGGCAAAATATTCTTTATCCGCACATCACTCAATAAGGCTAAGATTGACTTGGATTTATTACCGTTGTATTACCCAGGCGAATCCGCTATTATAGCACTTCACTTCAGTTCCCTATATGAGAGATAGTCGTTAGGAAATGTTTGAAGACAAATACTTAGGCTGAGACTCCATCAAATTACCCCGTTGACACGTTGCAGCGTTATCATCGCCCTCGTTTCTCTTGAAAACCACCCGAGCGTCGACACGATTGAGAATGTATGTCCAATCAATGGTTTCAGTGAAACACATCAATTTGTTGGCTTTGAATAGCACATCTCCGGCAAGAATTTCTGAAAGTGCAACATTAAACTATAGCCTCTAGTTAAAATTGATCATATTCAAGATATTTTAATCGATCTGATACATTCTTTTACTAAGAAATATTTTCAATTTACCGAGAGTCACTTAGAATGTAAAAATAATGCATTTGAACACTTATTCAAACTTTGACTTTCTCACAACCTGCAATAGGCCTATTTATCAAATGAGAGAAAGTATTGATGATAGTGAAAAGCAGGAAGGATATTAAACACACTAGTGTCGCCAGCTGACAATCATCGCTAACAATAAATTATCATTCTGGTTGGCGACAGGAAGGGCAGAATACGACCATAAAAATCCAGCTCCAATATAAGCGTCTAACCTGTGTTAAGACTTAAGACGGATATGGTGCTACAGGCGTGCCAGTAACGCATTCGAATCGACTTTAAAAACGATGACATTTACCGTGTCACACCCATCTATTTTCTACAGGCCGGGGAACAAAGAATAGGCTTGCAACCCAGAGCTCCCCGAGCGAGTCGTAAAAGGCAACTAAACAAGGGGAGCGGTTCTGTGCGGGCTCCCTTGCACAGAACCGAACTGTATATAGTCTTTGTGCTACACACGGTCCCTAAAATACAAAAAACAAAAAAAAAACAAAACCCATCAATTCTATACGTTTTACACTGACACATTCAACATACATACACACACATACTTACATACATACACGTATACATGCTGCATCCACATTCTAACACAGTGTCACATACCCTGCAGAGCGGGCATCTGAAGCTCCAGAAGCTCGTTGTTCCCCGCCACGTACAGACTATACGTCAAATTCTCGCCGATGACCTGCGGCACGTACCGTGGCTCAGATCCACGAATAACAGTGAGGCGCGTCAGCGGAATCTTCGGCACGTCGTTCATGCTGATGAGTACGGACCCGTACACCTAGGGTTGCCAGGGTTTCATTTGTCAAATAAGGGACACAAAATTTAGAATTAACCAAGTTAAATTTTTCGCTAAGTTATACACTATATTAGATTAGTATCATAAAAATTAGACTAACTACATTTCATCTAGAGATTTACACATAATTAATCGTGCTTAGTCACATACTTAAAAAGCTTTTAAAAAGTTTGACCTCTCTACTTTTAGGTAATATCAGACTCAGCGCCGTCACTTAGAATTTCGTCATTTATCGAAAGATTTCAGTTTTGTTGCATCACACATACTATAATTTATGTCTGGGCCAAACAAGGGGCAAATGGCGTCTCTTATGTCCATCGTAAGGGACACGGGACAAATTGCTTCAAATAAAGGACGTCCCTTAAAATAAGGGACGCATGGGCCAAGGGACGTCCCTTATTTGAGGCAATTTGTCCCTTGTCCCTTATGAAGAAGTGTACATAAAGCCTTTTGTCCCTTATTTTGGCAGAGACCTAAAGTGCATCATCTGATTCCAATAAACAGTCATTATTTGAAAGCTTAGATCGGCAAAGTTCTAAATGGTATCTAATAGCCCAATCATAGATGCATAAATTGTTCACATTTGACAGTAGATCTTGTTAGAATCCTGCGCAAATCTCTGGACAAAATTTTGCTAGACTGAATGTACTTTATGAAGAGAAAAAGCAGTAATTAAATTTATGCTAAGTAGAAAAAAAAGAATTGAATCATGCATCCTAAATATTATATCTGAAACTTCATTCGCCACATTGGACAGACAAACAATCAAACAACATCAATAGAATAAAGGAAAAAAAGAAGAAAAATGAACAGTAGTCAAATGTTGCTCTGGTCGCAGCCTAAACACATTATGAGCGCCTTATTTGAAAAATAAAAATCTGTCAACGCTATGTATGGCAACCCTATGCAGACCTCGTGGATGTCCTCGAGAAAGGACATGTCAAAGTCGTCGTTGTTGGGCACGAGATGGGTGATAACGAGGTTCTTAGCGACAAACGTGCAGTTGGTGTACATCTTGCGGTATGCCTCGTAGTGGCTCCTGACGTCACCGGAGTAGCTGAGGGAGATGGTCTCGCTTCCAGAGCACTCTGCAGCACAACAAGCCGAGATAAACACAGATCCCATGCAATAGACTACCCAACACGTCAATGCCCCCTTTGCAAATCAAAAAACGTGACACAAACACCTATTTAAATGCACTAAAATAGTGATCTCACTAACACCCCTGGATTTGTGGACCGATCCTGTAGGGGCAGCAGCTCTGCTGGCCACATGGGAGCAGAGGCTGGCTGGCTCAAAATCAGTCGTTGGCTGCAGGAATCCGGGCCCTAAAGTCAAGGGCCTGGATGGGGTCGTGGACGACGAAGACAAGCGAAAATTTTGAATCAAAAGTTGAGGAATATGATCACTGTATCCCCAAAGCTGTACGAGCGCGGGGCACCGCCCAGATTTTAGAGACGCCGCGCACAAAAAATTGAACGTCGCGCACAAAAATTTCAAAGAAATTTATCTAAAACTAAACATTCCATAAGTCGCATAGGACACACTTAAATCCGTTTACATTATTACTTATTGAGCGCTATTATTAGCTGCAACAAGCGCGTCATGCAGCCATTAGCAATGTTTAATGTTTACTTTGTACATCATATGAATATCATACTAATTAGGCGTTAGTAAATATGATCGCTGAGTCCATCATGATAGCAGTCAAAGGAATCGCTAGGCCCCTGCAATAACCCTATAATGATTCTCTTCATTAGAATTGTGGCAGTACTCGAGTGTTTCAGAAGTATATTTTATTTCAGGTGTTCTGCTTAATGAGCTATTGCAATTTCGCTTCAAATAACGACAACATTTGCATTACTGTTTTCTCAGGAAATATATTATTATTAGAAACTGCAGAATATATCCATAGAATTAACAGTAATACAAGTTCTTTTTTTAGAAACTCTTGCACAAGCATGATTGATCGCGTACATATATTGGCATCTAACCTACAACACAGTTATCCAAAAACTACTACCACAAGCTTGCACACTTAACCGCATACAACCTTTTCCTACACAATTGTCATAATTTTTGTTCTCCATAACAGTGAACAGTTTGTGTCTCAAGTTTTAACCCCTGGTCGAATATTTTTCAAATGCATTAGCAAGATGGCGCTATTTTATTGCTTTTTGTTAACTTTGCTGCACAGTAATATAACAAACAATACCATTAAGGGTTAGCCAAGGTGAGTCACTATCTTCTCTATATTGAGGTGCGTATGGAGCTAACGGGAGCGGGGATTGGCCCGTGGGCCAAACCAATTACCTACCGTCAACAATTGATTGACAGGGTCATGACCTTTTCTTATCCAATCACAATAATCAACAAATTCAAATCAACTTCCCGTTTTTAGCAAAAAAGTCCTTCTTTCTACGATATTGTGCCGCTGATGTATGCGCGTTGTAAGCTTGTAGTTCTGTGGTGCTAGCAGGCACAATATCGTCAATGGAGCCCCATTTGCTCTTCATACGCATACATACATGCTGGAGATCCACAGGCTATAATGCCTTAACGTTTTGGACCAACTTGGTTTTAAATTTAGGAATTAGGGCTATCGGAATCTTGGCAATCTAGAGAGGATGAAATGTGAACGTTTGAAAATATACGATGAACTTAAAATCGTTTAGTCTTATCCGCAATATATTAGCTTAATTAGCCATAGGCCTCCGTGTTCATTGTAATTCTATCCGCATATCGTGTAAAATACAAAAATGTGCTGTTATCTTTTTATAATTTCACAAAAATAGACATGTCTACTGATATATTCTATGATGAATTTAACGGCATATGTATTAATAACTTATCGCTATATTTATCGTTCGATGATTTAGCCCCAATCAAATAATGCAACATAAAAGCATCAACCCTGTTCCTGCGGTGTGGCGTGTCAGCGGCCTTAAGCCGCAGTTAACAGCACACGACTTAAAATACCCTAAACAAATTGCAGGCTCCCCAGTCACCACCCTCAGTCAACCATAGCGTAGATGCCATACAGCCTAAATGACCACAGAGAAGTGCAAGCACAGAAGCCCAATGCTGATGCCAAAATCTTTCAAGGCAACAGTTGCATCCTTGAGTAGGGTCTCTAGCCATCTAGAGCTAGGCAGCCTAGGCTACTCACTTCGAACGAGGTGGGCCTACAACCCTGCACTACTTACTGCGTTAATGCCGTTGATTGGTTTATTTAATTATTTGATTGAACCTACAGGATGGCATTAAAGGTCTACAATAGCTTATGACCAATTATTGTCGTCATAGCACGCCCACACAACGCGAACCAGGACTCAAATAAACAAACAACAGTTACTATCAAACAGTTACTATCAAACAGTTACTATCAAACAGTTACTATCAAACAGTTACTATCAAACAGTTACTATCAAACAGTT
>JAQIWG010001631.1:0-23508 GCA_034695025.1 Chamaedrilus cognettii | reverse complement strand
TGTAGCGAGAAAGTGTTGAGGAAACTTTCCTCAACACTTTCTCGCTACAGGGACCAATCAAATCGCATTATTGATACCACAGCTAGAGCAGTGCACTGATTTAACGCATGAAAATTTTGCAAAAAACCATACTAAGAAGAGATAGGGAGTGTCACCGGTGTGGTAGAACTGCGCAGAAACATCAGTCCTGATTCTGAGATGACAATGGCGTTCCTGATAACTAATTTTACGCGTAATTATGAAAAACTCAGACAACTTCTCATGCAGCGGCCTGCATAAATTTTCATGAAATAGGCTGTATAGGCTGTACAGGCTGTATAGGCTGTATAGGCTGTATAGGCTGTACAGGCTGTATAGGCTGTATAGGCTGTACAGGCTGTTTCTCAGCATCAGATCTTCCATAATATCCGCATCCCCATCAAGTATGAGTGTTGTTGGCTCCCTTCTGTTCCTAGACGATCCTTCAGTCGCCTGGATGCTCCGGACAACTTCGATTAACAGCAAACCAGTCGTCGATACAACTAAAATCCACAAAATGCGCGTAATTTAGAATCGCGTATTATAATAATTTAAATATATCCCTTGAAAACGAATTCATAGTATAACGATGGAAAAATTCTGTCAGAAGCTCATAGGGAGGTGCGGTACTGATAGTAAAAAATTCCACATAAGTTTTAGCAATGAATTATAAATAAATAAATATCTAAAATAGTGCTCATAAAATTCCCCATCTTCACATCACGTGTAGAATTCAAAAATTTAGACAGAAAAGTAGAAACATCAGGTCATCAACAACACGACATAATTATAGGCCAAATGCTTAGAGCTCAGTTTCAGGTAGAATCGAAACTGTTAAAAGCAACATTAAAAGGTCATTAACCATTCAGTTAATGACCACCTTAATTGGACAATGTTGCATAAAATACAACCAGCAGCCTAATTCTCTGTGTAACCTCAAATTAATATCATCAAGCATTTATTCTATTTAACAATCTGATCAATTTGACCTACAATTCACACAAGATACTAGACCAACGGCTGCTAAACGCACAGGCTCTATGGCTCACTAAAGCAATAAAAGTGATCCAATGACAGACGACGACCAACCCCTTGTGATAGATGCAAAGGCACGGAAGTCTTGCAATGGTGTCGCCCTGCTGTAAGTCGTCAAGACAGATGGCGCACTCCCCCTTGTCCTCCGTCAGTATGTCCTCTGCACATTAACACACCTTCAAATCCCAATTATTCCAGAGATTCAGAACTCCAAACTCCTCCTATGAGCATAAAGTTTTCACACCTGCAAATTCTATAACACAACTCGCAACCATTGGTGCGTGTGTGATCCTGACAACGTGCTCCAATTATTTACGACACCATTTCTCTTGTGAATGCAAAATTCTAAAAAAATTAATTATTTTTGCAATACAAACTGAACCCGAACAGGAAAGCCACACAAAATTACCGAGAACAAATAATTAGCTAGAAATACGTTATAAAAACATTCTTCCGTGTAACTAGGCCACAACAGCAAGGTCGCAAAAGTAAACTTCAATTTTTTATATTTTCATCATGTGGCAACATGAAACAACACAATGCAAAACTGGCACCGATGATGATCAGGATCAAGCTTAGCCTGATACAACATGCATAGCATTACGCCTGCTCCTTCTAAAGCAACATATAGCGCAACTGCTTAGTGACCAGGTAGTCCTTCGCTACCGTTGTCGACTTTCATATGTAACGCTACATCTGCCCATTTCAAACTAAGCATACAATTTGCGTCTCGCTATCATATTTGGTGCACTAGAAATAACTGACACTAAACTCAACCTTGATGATTATTATAAGCTGTATCGTTAAACTTGTATCAGATGGCAAAAAAAAGGATGAGAAGCTGTGGGCACCATTGTACACTATGTGAGGCTTGTCGAGGCACGCGAGTAGATGTGTCTCGGCGATATCAGGCGGCATTTTCTTGTGACACACAGGACACTGCAGATCTGTAACACACACCACAGCATAACATAAGGCATTGTCACACAAGCATGCAACATCAGGTGCATGACGTCACAGAACACTACGGAGTATAATATACTAAGTACTTAATGCTGTACTGAGTATTACTTGCCACTTTCTATAATACCTCGATTTCATCTTATCTTTAAAAATAACGTATTGCAGTTTTGAATTATAACTTGCGCTGAATGGCCAGATTGTATAATAATATATAATAAACTATTTAGTATTTTATTCCGTCCTTAATTTTGGCTGATACCGTAAGCCTACATTCCTGATCCACGATATGCAGACACTCACCTTGATGTAGGGGTCGGTGGGCGAGGACCGCGGCTGCAGACAGCGCCCCCCCGCCGAACGGCTCCCCCTCGTCTGTCGAGTAGTCGTCCGAGTCGATGGGGCTGCCGTTCAGCGTCGCGCCGCTCGTGCTGTTGGACAAATCGAGCGAGAAGTGCTCGTTCATGGAAGCGCTCAGAAAATTGCCTAAACTTAGCGCCCTAAACCGCCCCGCTGATGCCCCACTACCATTGGAGCTCCCTGGTTCCACGTACGACGAGGGTCTGTTTGGAGGGGAGGCGTAGACTTGATCAGCGCCGCCGGACGTGGCTGGCACGAGACCCCCCATCCGGGGAGTCGCAAGGGGACTACTCTGTTTTAGGCCCATCCCACAGGACGTCAAACATTAACCAAGGCTCTGGGCAACTAGGTTGTAGTTATGAGGTATTCAACGTGGTAGAACTGCGGGGTTACTAGACGATTGAAGCACAGCTTGCGCATGTTGTTAACTACGCTTAATACCTAATTATTGCAATAATTAGGTCGAAAAGGGATTTTTAAGATGATTTTGAAATTTTCTTTCCCGTATGGACGGCCATATTGAATTATACAGGCCTCCGCTTTCGGCTCACAGCTGTTTCACTGCTTTAAACTTGGTAGTCGTTTCTTTTTTTTAACTGAGTAGACTTGTTTGAAGTGGTACGGAGATAAATAAAATATATTATGAATAAAATCATTTCCAACATAAATTTGCTAAGCAGCCCTAAGATAAAAGTCAACGCCGCATATGCCATTAATTGGCTTTCAATGGACAGTTATTTCAACAAAGTTAGTAGACTATAATCGTTGATTGCCCCAGATCCCAATGTCATTAATTTGGGTGCACATAGTTTTAATATTGACAGCCTCAGCCGTTGACAATGAAAGCTCTTTACAGCCGATATGGAATAGTTATTTCTGCCAGTTATTTGATATTGTAGTGGCTGGTTGTACCCTGCCTCCATCTCTCTCCACCTTCCTTTGATTGCGATCGAGTTATTGGCAACTTGCGAAAGTTGGCTTTAACAAAAACTCTAGATTTTGTTCCTTTCGTTCCGTTTGCGAGTGTCACCTTTCAGGAGACATTCAGGAGGCTAACCCTCAAAAAGCATTCGGCCTGGCCTAGCCTATAGGGAGATCTAATTCTGGGTCTAGGCCGTAAGATAGGTTAATGAGGCTGTGAAAAACTTTTGTGAGTTTTATTATTCTTCGTAAATCTTCCCAAATTTCCAAATTCGTTTGACCATGACGTAACTTCATGGTGACGTTAACAATATAAACCCAATGACCCGCTGCTAGGACACGGTTTGAAATCTCCTAAGTCCCACAATAGGCGTTAGCCTAACACAGTAGTAAATTCAGATGACTTTCTTACGATGGTAATAAGTACAACCAGACTAAAGGACTGCGCAAAAACTGCTCTATTAAATAAGCAAACTTCAGATATCGAGGACACAGAATTTCGCGAGGAAAAAACCAAATCGATTTCCGTCTTGCTCGCATTTTCGCATTACAGTCGCCTTTGGAGGAACAGTCCGCAGGACAAGCTTGAGTTTGTGTTTCGTGGTATTTGGATCGACGCCCTGAAGCTCGCCTACCACCTCAACCAAAGCACAACTTCTTCCAAGCCGTCTGACTTACATCTCAGTGATATGACATTGTGTCATATCGCGCTGCAAGTAGGCTCCTCTCAGAAATTGTCTTATACCGAAGATAGGGTTGTCATTGATTTTGCTTATTGGTTATGATTGATTCATTTTGGAAATAGACTAACAATTATAATGTACAATACAGGAGATTGATATCGCATTAGAGGCTGTTGCACGCTAGGTTAATTACCATAAGAAATCAATAAGATCCAAGCAATTGGGCCTAGTTAGCCGATTTCAAGATTCGATTTTATTCGCACGCACCCGGTACATGTTGTAGGCCCTACAATGTAGAACCACTAGTGGATCAGTGTCCCTTAATGCCTATGGCTGTGTAATGTAATTGGGTAAAAGTGTAGGCCTACTTGCCTATTACACGTAGCTCGTCGATCGCGTGTGGCAATGAATAACCTGCTGACTTGTGCATAAGATATTCGTTGATTTCGTCTATTGGTGATACATGCATGGGCTCCATGTAGCTTAAATAGCACAAGCCTAATGGACACGTAAGCAAGCTGATATACACTGAGGCCTAGCTCATGTGTGCCTTACTAGACATGTATAGAGCAAATCACCAAAACGTGAAGATGCCTGAACTGAACTGACAAAGTGATCCTGCGACAGGCCTGGTATTGATTGTGTTGTGATGCAGGAGCTCGCTGTGCTGGAGCGAGTGCTGAAGGCCGGCATACAGGGCGCAGACAACCCCCCACAATCCCGTGGAGGACTGGCCAGGCAGCAGGAGCCGTGTGGCGGACTGGCCAGGCTGCAAGAGCACTGCAGTGACAGCTGCTTGCTGCGCCACGAGCCACGCAGCAGCGTGGACGAGGCGTGGCCCTTCAGTGTACCCTGCTTGACTTCTGGCAGGTAGACTGTAAGCCCAATGGCTTGATTGTCGCTGTCATTGTTGCACCCTGAGAAAGGATGTCCATTGCTCTTTTCTGAAAAGAAAATGAATTGAGGTCAAGTTTTCAATTTGCTGGGATATTCGTTTTTAGTAGGGTCTATTTACAGATAACATTATTAAACCATGATTTTCTGTCCGGTTTGACAGATTACGATCAACGAGTAACAAGCATGCACTATGAGCCTACTGTAAACACAATCTAGTGTTTGAGTGTAAGCTCCTATTTCAACTTTATTTCGCTTTGATTCCATCGAGTGCCCACGGCCCAGTAACTCTGTGTGCAGGCAGTGTGTGGAGACCAGCATGAGGGGTGACGGGCCGCTCCACTCGGAAGGACCTGACAGCAAGCTGCAGCGCAAGGTGAGTCTGGACGAGTCGCTGGCTCACGAGGGGGACAGCGCCAGCGTGCGCGCCGCCTTGGACGACTTCAGGCGACTGCTGCTGAAGCACAGAGACTCTCCCTGCGGCCAGTACGTTGACAAATATCACAGGCTGAGTATACAATTTTACATCATTTGAACTAAGACTTAGTGTTAAAAATTGTATATGAACTCAGTGGTTAAAGTGGAAAGCAAGAGGTGGGGGGTCCCATATTTTAAAAAAAACGCCCACTAAGTTGCAATGGCAAAATAAATGCGTTTTTTTGCCGTTTTTAGGAGTGCGTAACCTCTAGTCGGATATTTGAGCGGCTTTGCGGCTCTGAGCGGCTCTGAGCAGCTCTGAGCGTCTCTGCAGAGTGGCTCTGAGCAGCTCTGCGCCGGGTCTCAGATTTGAGGTGCCGGGTCCCGCATTTGAGGTGGCGGGTCCGTAATATGAGGTGCCTGGTCAGAAACCCGGCGGGACCTGGCCCACTGGCCTGGACCACCGTATGAAATAACCACTGTATGAAATTCGGATTGGGATGCCAAAGTGTGTGCGTAGGTAATACTGGGCACGTATTGAGATAGAGTTCACGTTGTGTGAATAGCAAAATTGTGATTTTTAGACTCTGCTGCGCTTTTTAAAGTTGATTGCACGCTGCGACGCTTCAGTCGTTCTTACTACTTTGTTTTATTAGTCCTTCACTACTTAAATTATGGATGCTTCTAGTGGCTTGTAGGCACGTTGCTGCTGATTAGACTTTAGAATTTAAATTCATGATGATTAGTTACTATTTATCATAAATAGCCTAAGTTAATGGTTTATATAATTATTATTAATATTATTGTGCGAAGTTATTACTATTATTTTATGCGAAGCACCAAGAATGTGAAGTCAATTCAAGTAACGTGGCTATCTTGCTATGACAGTGACGCATGGAGTTCAAAGTTGAAGAAGTTTCATCCAGTCATGGAATTTGAAGTGAACCAGGAGGCAAGTGATAATCTCTGCATTCAAACTGCTGCACGCATTCCACGCACTGCTGTTGTTAGTTCAGTTTAGCATTTGGTGCTCAATATAATAAAGCAATTGTTTAAAATCATTGGCGCATCAATCTGCACTAGAAGCACTTGTGGCAATCTATGCATCATATTATAATGTTTTAATTTAATGCATTGCAGTGTTGTCTTCTAAGTTCTAAGGGGGTGATGTAAATTTATGTTCTGTAGACGTTGACTTAAAATGTTAATGTAAGATATAAAAAAAAAAAATTTATAGCCAAGCATGGCAGTTGTATTCCCATTTCAAAAGTCATGAGAGTTAGCTAGTAATTTTCACGGAAACTGAGTTGATTTTGTATGTGGAGCAGAACAAGTTGAACGATTTGGACTCAAAACGGATATCATCCAGCGACTCAGATTTTGGAGCACGGAGCGGCATTTATAGAATAAGTGGCAGGTTTGGGGAAGCACCTTGTATTGATTAACTAACGGCTAGTTGCTCGACCTCGATTTGAAAATGTGCTAAATCGCGCATTGCTCAAAAGCGGTTCAAGCTAAACTGCAGTTTGAATTTTGTGGGTTGCTCGACAATTTTCTTCGTTTTGAGTGCGATTTAGCAAAGGTGCTAGAATATTACTGAACCCTGGCCTTTATTAGCCTGGTCTATAGTAGGAAGGCCCTAATCGTGTGAATACGTGCCAAAAGTGGTGAATGTTTAATAATATAGTGAAAATTTGAATCCTGAAACGTAACTGACTCTTTGTTGTTTTGGCTGTTAAATCGCATTTTATTTGCAGAAATGCACGATTTAAAAAACTACTTCGCAGATTGCTAATTCGCACATTAAATCGAGGTCGAGCAACATAAATTTTGTGAAATCGGACTACGTCACTAAATTGCGCTTAACTCGCGCTCAAATCGAAGTCGAGCAACTAGCCTGTCCTGATGAATCATTAATAATTTTGCGCATTATAATAAAATTGAACTTTTTACAATGCGGTGTTGTCTTCTAAGGGTGAACTTGTTCATCCTATTTCAACATTGGCTTTGTACTGCTTACCTTTTATTTTGTTTCCTGTCTCATCTTAATATTTATTTGCGGAATAATGATGAGTTTGACCTAAGCGAAGTCGTAACATATGAACATCTTGCTCACACATCAGTGCAGAGACAACGAATAAAATAACGCAAGCAGATATACTAATATTGCTGGTTCTCTCTCACAACATCGATGACTCTTAATATATATATTTTTTACAGTTGCTCGTTGATGATAACCGCGCGCAGCAGAGCTCTATTTCACTAGTTAAAGTCAATTCACTACAAACGCTAGTGAATAACAAGTGCTCAACACTGAATATCTGCAAGTGTTCAATCACATTAACGCTACACTGCAGCAGTGTATTACCTGGTGTCCTGCTCAGTGCTCAGTCTGTCTCACTGCCCACACGGTCAACCCCTGCGAGCAGCATCAGCAGCAGCATCAGCAGCAGCAGCAGCAGCATCAGCAGCGATCGAACTCTTATGGTTCCCCCTCCTGCCCGCTACACCTCCGCCCACTGCCCTCTCAGTTCCGTCCGCAGGCCTCCGCCTTCCTCCTGCTGTCGCCATGATGACTCGTACGCGCTGTCCCGTGCATCCTCTCCGCTTGGTTCACCCTCCACACACAGCCAGTGGGCGCCACTCACTCCGTACTCTCGCTGCCCCGACACCGCACACAAGCAAACCGCACACGCGGCGCTTGGAAACAAACCAAATAACACTGTCGAGGACAGTCAGCTGACGAAGGAATGGAAATCTGCGTGGTGCCTTGCTACTGGTGGGGAAGTAGCCAAGGGAGGGTGGTCAAGGGAGTGGGGTACAGGGGAGGTGATGGAGGGGGCTTGGGCCAGGGTCAAGGGGGGACAGGGGGGGCAGTTGTGCAGTAGATATGAGGGCGACGTGTCGGGGGTGGGTCCTGCAGCTCCTGAGGGGCCACTGTCGCTGATGGAACGTGGAAAAGAATTCCAACTAGGCGGGGAGGTGCATGGCTCTACGCAGCAGTGTTACCAGCGTGGCAGGGAATTGACGCTGAGCGAAGGGACACTATGCATCACACAGCAGTGTTACCAACGTTGCAGTGGACCCACACTTAGCGAGGGGGCGTCAAGCACCAAACAGCAGTGTTACCAGCGTGGAAGGGAATCGACACTAAGCGAAGGAGCGCTCATCACAGTACAGTCTGGCTTGACATTAACTTCAGCTGAAAAGGTAGTGAAGGTTTCTCTCATTTTATTCCATGCAGTCTCAATCATTCTTTCCATTTTTTGTGACATTTTAGATTAACATAGAAATCTAACCCGCAATTCTGGCTATATATATCTTCATTGTTTGTCTAGATTTCGGCACTTTTGTTGTGACGCTCTTTGGGCCTAGTTGTGATACATTACACTAAATTCAACCAAATTATTGACAGGCTTTGTGAATAGGACTAGCTACTCTCAAGCTTGAATGCATTCATGTATAATTGTCATTACCTATCTTTCTTCTGTTGCCTTCAAAACATTCAGGAATTTGATAAACAGACTATGATAAATATTAAATGCAATTGACTAATGATGAGCAAATGAATTAAAATATATCACAAAGAGTGGCTCAAATGTTTGTACACTCTTTGTATCTAATCAAATTGTCCCCCAGCCCACCTCCGAAAGGGGGCTATCGATGCCGGGGGGCGAGGAGCCCCTCTCTCGCCTCATTCGTTCCCTCTGCAGCGACCGGGTTCGCCTTCTCTGGTCCCCTCCCTCCCCCTCGCCGCCCCCGGTCCTCGGATGTCGCCTGGGGGGACCAGGGCCCATTCGACGCCCTTTCTCTGTGCCCCGGGCAGTGAGGCACCTAAAGGCGTACGCTCTAACGAAGGGGGCGCCGCTGGGGGCCCTGGGAGAGTTAGTGGGGAGCGCAAGAGGGCAAGGGGGTGTGGGGGGGCAAAGGAGCGTGGGGGGGCAGGAGGGCATGAAGGGGCAGGGGAGTGTTTTGAGGGAGCATGAGGAGAGCATGGGGGGGCGAGGCTTTGCCCTTGAATACACGGCGGTAAAACTTCCTTATAGACTGCTTTCATGCATTTAACATCAAGTTATAGGTCTTTATTTGTTTGCATATTTAGTTAATGTTGTAGATTTGTAACATTTTTTTTGGGAATGGGGTTTATAATAAAAGTAGCACCATTAAATTCAAATTGAAGAAAAAATTTGCTGGACCAGTTTTCTTTTCTATTTGTGATAAATCATCAGATTAGATCTTCAGATTAGTTTAAAATTAAGGTACAAAAAAATAATTATGTTTTGTGGTCATTTTTTTGCCTCCGTGGGTAATTTCTGTCGCCAGACGGCCATGACGTCTCAGAGAGTTCCGCGTCGAATAATCATCGAACCTGCGCCCAACGAACCGACTATATCTCTCGCCGTGACGTCATCAATGACATCATCAATGACGTCATCGCGGTCAGAAGTCAATGAGCGCGTTGTGACGTCATCGCTGCACAACTCAAACTCAAATTCGCACGACGGAAAACAACAAAACGAAGCCAAAAAGTTGGGATGTCCATCGGAGACCGAAAAGCAGTCTGTGGCTAGGGAAAGATTTCTGCCGACCAATCAGAACGGATCACTGCAGCATCGCCTGCTCTGGGACGATCTCGGGCTGCCTCTCAAGATGCAGGACGGCTGCAGGGGCCTGGGAGGGCAGGGGGCTGGGGGCGTGGGGGGGCTGGGGGCCGGGGCGGTGGGGGGGCAGGGGAGCAAGAGGAGCACTGATCGCACATGCAGGCATCCGGTCCAAGTGCCAGGCCCAGCGCCGCTGCAAAGCTCAAAGTCTGACGTCGATCTAGCCAAGTCAGGATAAGTTGCTGTGGTGTTTCATCTCTGTTGATAATCATTGTCTTGTGCTAAGGCTATAATTGATTTGATGAATGTATCTTTCTTCTTTTTTCTCGTTAAACTATGAATGAATCTATCGTGTTTTACTTTAGATTTCCGTCGTAAAAACATGACAATGAGTCTTTGACTAATTGATTCCTGAAGTAATATTTGCCTCTAAAATGCTCTCATGAAATAAACGCTAAATTTTTTAAAGATATTTGATATCCATTATTAATGAAGAGATGTGGTTTGAAGAAAATTATTTTTGACAAACTGACGAACGTTATGTTTCTTTACGTGCTGCCATGCGACAGTTGAAATGTGAACTTGGGTGAAGTTGAAACGTTTCTGCGCAGATCGCTCGACGTCAAGCCTCGTTTGCACACCCCCGCCACTGTCCAGCCAACCTCGGACCCTGGCCCCCAGGGTCCCTCGGGCTCAATGGGTCTCTCGGACCTCCAGGTTACGACGAGCCTCCAGGTTACCTTGGCCCCCCAGGCTCCCCCGGTCCTCCAGGACCGTTCGGCCACTCCTGCCCCCCAGGAAAGTTGGGCGGCAGGGCGCCGAGCGTGCTTCGAGGCAAAGCCTTTTGGCTTTTTCGGTGGCCAGGCCAGTGCATTGGTTTGTTTGTCCCACAGATTTAGAAGTATAAAAGTATGAAGTACTAAAATAATGCTATGCAAGTATACATGTCGTGTAACAATGTCAATTTTCATGCAAACAAGTCCTGCATTTTATGCTTGCTGAAGACTTAAGGAGAAGAGATAAAGAATATTTAATGGCCAGAACGCACAATATTAATCTTGCTACAAAGTGGACCACGGAACACTTACTTTTCCACACTTTAGGGGACAGCTTCCACTAAAGTTATTTAACTTGCGTAACCTTCACCAGTTTATGGCTCACGTGTATCGAGGCTCAATATTGCCTGTAGTGTAAGCTCAGAGTGCCCTCTTTACACAGCTGTCCTACTTCATACTGTGCATGAAGTAGGGCAAGGCCCCCTGCAGCCTTGCAATGCAGGTGTAACCTGGGTTTGTTGCCCTGCAGCAGCAGCAGCAGCCTGCAGACCCGGCAGTATTTGGCCCCTACCCCCGCCCCCCTGCTCGCTCGCCCGATGGCGATGCGAAGGGCACGGGGGCGGCTGTTCCGAACCCGACCGATCCGAGCCCCGCGGGCCCCCTGACGGCCCCCCCTCCAGCCGGGAATCTCGCCCCTGCCACACAGATCGTGCAGGTGACTTAAACATATATCACAGGCCTTAACTAAATCTGCGAATGTAGTTCTACCATATCATGCAATTAGATGAAGTTTATTTGCGCAATAATAACTATGATATTTTGCAGTTGTTAATATGGGAATTGAGAAGGCAATATAAAGGCAATTCTGGTCCCCCGTACCCCCGTGGTTTTGAATAGCTTTTGTCTATCGTGTGGCTTCAGAAGAATGCAGGCGTGTAGACAAACTTTAAACAGTCTTTTCTGTTTCTGCACTAAACTATCAATTTTTTAAAATGTCTTTTAATTGTTGCCAGGGTATTCTATGATGAAAAAAATGCTTTTAGCTCAACTAATTGGCCTCTAATCCTCTGCAACTGAGCCCATCCAGATCAACAATGCGACGTAAGAACTCTGATATATTTCTCTCAAGTTGCGTTCTCAAAATCAATGCTTTTCTCTCAATGGGCTCCCCTAGAGCCGTGACCCCCCCTTCGGCCAAGGGGGTGCGGGGGCCTAAACCCCGCCCTGATTGTCGCTTCAGATGGAGTCGTGCTTCAGTCGGCCCGCGCTGCTGCACGCGACCACACAGCAGAACGCATCCTGGTACCTCGAGGCCAAGGCGCGCATGTTCGCCACGGCGACCCAGGGGGGCGACGCGCCCCTCCACCCCCAAAGGAGCGGCGCGCCCCCTCACACTCATGGGGGAAGCGCGCCCCCCCACACCCAGGGGAGCAGCGCGCCCCTCCACGCCAATTGGGGCAGCGCGCCCCTCCACGCCCAGGGGGGCTCCTTGCCCTCCCACGCCCAAGGGGGTGGCGCGCCCCTTTATGGGGGCGGGGGAAGCGCCCCCTCCCACGCTCTCCTCAAGCCTGCCTCCCAGACCACACTCAACTGGAGCAAGGACCCGGGGGTGAAGGACTGCGCTGTGAGCGTGGCTACCGACAGAAGTCACTCCGCGGGGGGAACACATGCACGAATGATCACTTCCGGCTACCTCCAACCAATCACAGGCTGCTTCGACGTCAACTCTCCCCCCGTCGGTTCGTCGGCTTTTAATATAGGCTCGTATTCGATTGGTTCGTCCACATTTGTGCCGACGCCTCCCATTGGTCTGCCGATATTCAATGCGGCGTGTCGTCCCACTGATTCGTCAGTGTTTGCCGCAGGATGTTCGGCCATGCGTACGTGTTCCAACCCACTCCGCTATCCATTTCCACCCCCGCCTCTCGCTAACAATGTCTATTCCGTCGTACAGAAAACTCAAAACTTCGCCGGTGGCCAACAATCCTTTGTCAATCACAACAACAACCAAGGCTTTCAAACCAGCTCTCTATCCATCGATAACTACTTGTACAACCTTTCCTCGCTCAAATCGCCCATTGAGAATTGCCTTCCGGTCAGATTCTACGCCGATACCCGCCCGCCCACGGCCTCCGAAAACAAGGCACTTTTGAATTTTACCTCTGCAAAAAGTCACCCGGCGTTGAAATCCCCCGCGCATTACTCGACAGCAATGGAAACCAACTGGCCCTCGAAGCCTCCCGCTGTCCCGGTGATGAAGTCTCCCGCGCAGAACGCCTCCCAGTTCAACTCGACCCTGATCACGGTCAGCTCCGGCATGGTCGCTCCGTTCGTCAGCGCGTCCCCAAGCGGCGAACCCCCCCGCTCTGATGTCACCGACCCCGAGCGACTCCCCGGTATGTTGTAGAGTTATAGTCTACTGCCTATTATAAGCAGCCAGGGCTCCGGTTGCACCGATTGCCCTCTTTTACATTTGCGTGAATGTTATAATTAGGTCAGGTCCCTAGGGCGGCGTGAGAGAGGCTGGCCTTGCGGCCGTGGCGCTGGGTGCCGATTGTTTTATAAGGACTGAACTGCAGCCGAACAGGATTAAATTGATGGGACCGAAATTGAGAACTAAAATTGAAGAAATTGAGGAAACATAATGAATGAACGAAATTGAGAATGAAATTGACCAGAAAGAGATCAGAAAACAAAAGGAACCATGAGCCTTTGAGTTAATTATAACGGACCATTGACGCTTTAAGTTTACTTGTTGCAGGTATTTGGCCGAACTTCGTCGAACAGCGCAACTGGCGCGTCCGCGCTCCCACGGACCACCCGCCTCCCCCAGCCTCCTCGGCCCCCCCAGCCCCCGGTCAGCGCTGCAAGACGTCCAACATCTGGCAGGTTGACCCTCCCCTCAGTGTGTACCCCGCTCTCGGCCCGCCCCGCGGCACCTGCACGCTCGTGGGGAGGGGCGCCAAGGAGATCTACCTCCCCCCCGGGGGGGACGGCGCCCCCTCGTGGCAGTTCTTCAACGCGGTGGAGCGCGCAGAGTTCTATCGCCCCCCCTCACTGCTTCTCTCCTCCGCCACTGATCGTCTCGCAATGCCGTGTTTCCCGGGTCTCGCTCCCCAGTTTTCTTCCCTCGTTGACGCCGGTTGTGGCACTATGGCCCCCCGCGGGTACCCCATCCCCCCGTTGGCCGTAACGACCCCCTTGAACCTCGGCGGAGGGCCCGTGCTACTGGGCGCCAAGTCACCAGGGCTCGACATCGAGAAGTGCCTCGTGGGGCCTGGGGGAAGCAGCGGGGGATTTGCTGCGGGGGGCGCGGGGGTTGCGAGGCCAAATGACGGCAAGCGGATGACGCTGCAGAATCACGTCATTCTGCAGCAGAGCCCGGCAAGTGCGTTCGACCCGTTTGCGTTTGGATGTCCGAGCTATGGTGTGACAACGCTGAGAACCCTCACGCCGCTCTTCCCCATCGGGTGGACTGCGGCTCCAGGGGGCCTGGAGGGGGCCGGGGGGCCGCAGCAGGGCCCCGGGGGCGCGGCGCCCCCCATCTGGGCGCCGAAGCGGCACGCGGGAAGCGTGTCGAACAGGCTGTGACGTCATGGTTGTAAACTATGATGTCGTGACGTCATAATATTGTGACATTATGATGTCATAATTATTATGATGCTATGACGTCATGATGTTGTGCCATCATGGTGTCATGACGTCATGATGTTACGATATAGGAGTCGTAGTCATAATTGATTGCGAAGTCGTTGACAAAAATGCAACTTGACATTATGATTCCTTTTTGGATAGATTCGTTGACGTTTTTTGAAAGTTGAAGTTAATATTGTTTGTACTTTATTTGTTTGTTGTATTCTTAATGTCTGTTATTATAATCTGATGCGCAATTTGTGCTGTGTAGTTATACAGTGCAGTGCAGTTTTGTCACCATTGTTACATTTATTTCAGCGTAATAACTCTTTGTCCGTGATGATTAAATCTGCTTGTTGCCATTTGGTCGTTTGCTCATTTTTAGATTTGAATTAGTTTTTTTGATTCGTGTTCATGGTTCCTGCTTGTTCTAGACTGTGTTTTTCCTCGCTGTAATACATTTCGTTTAAACAAATAGGCTATACCCAACGATTGATATTGTGATGTTTCTTTTTGAAAGTATTGCTGTACAGTAGTCTTTTTGTATTTTCTCTGACTGTGATCATCAGAATGTGAGTTTTTTTCTTTCATAGGATTCCTTCTTTTAATATTCTATAATAAAGGATGTGATGTGTCTTGACTTATAACTTTTTAAATTCTATGCTATGAAATCTTGCCTAAGTCAACTGGAATTAGTTTTTTGATATTTTATTTACAAGTTTAATTTATGGCAATTAATTTTTATATGAAACACAGAATGCTGGGTGTCTTTAGTGCAGAATGTGTACATGTGCAATGTGCACATGTGCTCATGTGCACATGTGCAATGTGCATGTTGTAAAATAGCTTTCCTGAATAAATCAATTTATCTGTCATTCGAGCAGTAGGTCCGCTACAAAAGAAATATTTGAAATTTAGAGATACTAGTCTTTATGGTAGAAACTTGTAAATTTTTTACCTTGTCGCACTCTATGGCATACATACAAATAGTTTTCGTTGTTTTCTAGCATTTTTTATTTCTGGAATTGCGTGATTGATAATCGCCAAACTATTTGTGTCGCGTGTAAATATTGGTCAATCTATTTAATATTTGGATGTACATAGACTGCATTTTGCATTTTTAAGTAAGATCTGTTTTGAGTATGCTACCATGAGTAATCAGTTTAGTAATTACCAACCTATCTAACACTGTAGACAAAACCAACACTGTTTGTTTGGTCTTTGATTTGATTAGTTTCTGCTTATACATGCATCTGTGTTTGTCATTGGAGGAAAACGTCGATGAGACTTAGACGAAAGCGCAACCTAACTATTCAGGAAGCTGTGTGCACGTGTACAATGGTAACTAATATTATGCGAATCCATAAAAATAAAATAAAATGAAATGCATAACCGTGCATAATAATCGTTTAGATCAGATGTAGGGCCTAAGTGAACGTTTATATCGGGTGTATGGTAAAGGTGTCATTAAAGCTAACAATATGACTGTTGAAGTAGTTGTTTGACTTTTGTCTCTTTTATTAAAGTTTAATTTAGGCCTAAATGATGCTGCTCTAATTTAATTTACTAACTGTTGCCACCGGTTGTATAAAATTGTTTTATTTCTATCATTGACTTGGTTCAATTATTATTGAATGTTATTTCACATTGATTTGCAGCGAAAATGGGTACCCGCCGTGTGGTTAGACCCAGTAGCCTAGCTACATTGTGGCTAGGCTGGGGTAGACTTAGATAGACCATACATGTACACTGTAGATGCGCGAACTTAGCTGCGCTTGCCTCCAGAGAGCATCGCCTGGCTTATATACAAGGAAAGGGGACAGCCCGAAAAGATTAGCTCCATTATTTTGCAAGCAGGCCTATGCGAATTGGGAGGGGGGGGGGCTCAATAATTGAGAAGGGCTACGAGGCCGCGAGAAGCGGAGGTTCCGAGACGGAGGTCAAAGTGGAAAAATAATAGTTTAAAGAGTTCGAGCGGAGGGGCTCGAGCATCTCTGACCCACCAAGGGTAGAGGCCATAAGCTAAACAACATGTACTTGACTCAATGATTGGCTACAATAAAGGTTCTAGCCGCTATCGCTTTGATAGCATTAGGTGAGAGGGAGACGAGCGGGCATTAGAGGAAGTTGCTGCGGCTAACGCCAGTCGGCAGCCACTTGTAGTGGCTGCCGACTGGCGCTAGCCGTGTTGCGTGCCGTCCAGTCATAATGACTCGGCGTGTAGGTGATTGCTACCAACGCATCCACACACACACAAACACACACACGCGCGCGCGCAGACGCCCATACACACACACACCCACGTAGGGTGGTGCAGGGAAGAGCGCGGCCACTAAGTGATCACTCGCGTGATGCAGCCCTCCTAGTTCTAGACGTAAGATGGCTCTTAGGACAATTTCACCAAGTTGAGAACTCGCGGAATGATGTCTAGGTGATGATGACCCCCGCGCGTGATACAGCCAGGAGGGGCATCGGGGGAATCTCTCTCCCCTAAGATTAACACCCCTAAGATTTGTAACAAGGTAGGCAAATCCCCAGCTAAATTCTTAATTGTCCTCTAAAGTTTGGACCTAGGAGTGAGTTTTTATAAGTCTCAGGTTGTTTCACAAAACTTTTTTCACATAATAATCATTATCTTATTCGACGTCGGATTTCACAAAAAAATTCGTCTTTAGTGGTGAGGGTCCTGAGGGGAGCTGGGTGGCGCCACTTTGGGTTGGGACCACTCATCACCTTACGCCTATTGTATGTCTGATTTTTGTTAGACCCCCTTAGATCGTTATAATCCTCCTCAAACTTTACACGCCAGCCCCCTGATGATGACTCCAGATCGTCACGCTGAATCGTGACGTTGTAGGCTGTATAGATCTTACACAGAACCAAATTCACCGAGAGCGAGAAATCAAGAGCAACTCGCCACTTTTTTCATATAGGCTAGAATGCATTTTATAGCAAATTCCGCTAGCCTATACAATATACACGCCATAATGCATGCAATAGGCCTAGCTGTTATATACGAATGGAGTGACCTACATGACATGTATACGCATACATTCGGCCTACAATTAAAAAGCCTGTCTTGCAAACATTGCATAACGTTGTTGGTTAGGATATCTGATCTTCATTATTCTTGCTTCAATTAACCGCGCCCTTTAGCACGCTTTCACCTTGTGTATACAGTTACAATGATAGACCTAATACATGAAACTGTAGACGACACAATTTCGTGATGGTAGTCATCGGATTAAAAGTAAACGCAAGGCGCTGGTGGCAGGCCGCCAATGGTGGCAGGCCGCTCATGCAATAGGCCTGCTTTAATATGACGCAATGGACCAAAGTGACTCAATTTAGACAAAAATCGTGCAGTTCATACAGGTACAGTTGTACATACATGTATGCGTCGCTGTTTCCCCCTTCCATTGGTCCCATCCATGCAATGTTCGTATCCGTTCCAATTCCAATGACCTCCAATATCACCCCCTACTTCCCACTGGCCCTCATCGATCCCCACTACCAGTCTCGCCCCACCCCCCTCTTCCCCCTTGACTTAGCCCCCGAGGCCGGCAGTCGGCCGCTGATTGCCAGTTTAGGATCATAATTACCGTTCGGCGCATCCTCTCGTCTCCCGACGCTCTCACAGATAATTTGACAAAATTGCGTTCGAGGCCCCATCGGTCATTTCTCAAACTCGCAGGGCTTAGGGCGCTCGGCGACGTGGATTAGGGATCTATACCCCCCGGCCTAGCCCCCGGCCTGGTCCCCGGCCGAGCCCTCGGGACGTTTAACTGCGCGGTGCTTATGGGGGCCCTCGGGAGACTTTGCTAGCTGGATGGATGTAGCCGGGCTGAATGTCCTGTTGGCTCCTCGGAGCTTACGGACTGAGTTACGGTGATGGCTGGTCGTCGTGCTCGAGCCTTGACTCGAGCGGGCCAAGCAAGCGAGCTGCGTCCTCGCGGACAGTCCGTTATTAATGAAGACGCGGGTCGGGTATAGGCTCACTGAGTGAATGCAGGGAATTGACTGAGTCGTACAGCCTGTACTTGCTGCTGCAGAACACGTGTAGGCTTACATGTTGCTACAGTTGTAGGTTACATGGAATGCTGCTCAGTCAGACTCATATATAGCGCGTGACTAGACTTGTCTCTTGTCAACGGTTTAGCTATATAGTCCAATTTTCTACAATAAAACGTCAGTCCCTTAAGCCTACGCTAAATCCTCACTCCGTGGAGTCACGACATTGTGTCAAGACGTCCGCGTCAAATTCCTGGCCGCGCCCTGAACGCTGAGCTGATGCAAATCGTTTGCCTGATACGATCAAAAAGATTGGTTGTTGACAGCAACCATGCAGCTGCGGCCGTGGTATCTCTATCTACGCTCAGCGGCGCTGCGAGCATGCGAGCCGCCACGACCATCACATGCACGCTTAGATCCTTGATCAGAGATAGGCTCCATGTTTCAGTCAACATTTGCTTTAATAGCGCGCTATAGCTCAAATCAAAGAATTTGAGTATGCGGTTACACACAATCACGCAGGCCTGCAATGTGAGAGCAGCCTAGGCTTTCAGTAAAAGATTGATAAAAATTCATGTAAGATAGCTGTTTAGAGCCTTGGAGGCGAACGCACCAGGGATGCAATTGCGAACTGGCTAAGAACAGCGTACCAGAGCGACTTCTTTTTAGGCCTTAACGTAAGTTCAAATCAAAGCTCATCGTGGTCTATAACTCCAAATTTGCTTCAATATTATACCCGTTTTGTGATATTTCAGATTTATAACTTCACCAATAGGCCTAGAATGTACAGCCTAACTTCACAAATCGGCGAAGGCCCAATTCCGCGATCAGCCGCAGACTATTGTGCCTGGAAACGCGTTGTTACAAAATAGACAACTGCTAACTTTGCTAAGTATGTTTGTAGTACGTGCAGCTCACCGAGCGAGCGCGTTGTAACCCAGTCGTATCGTGATGCCGCAGCGTGATACTGACAGTATCGCGGCAGAGCCAAGTTGCAATACTATTTCGCGCGTTTCCTCTCTAAACTGCGGGAGGATAAGCAACGGCTCACGCTGTCGGGCGTTTCGCTTGAAAGTCGAGATTACGACCAATTACTGCGAGCACAGAAAGCGATTTTTCTTAAATTTTTGGCAGTAGATCTATTCAACTTAACATGTAAAATGAATTAGGCTGCATTTGAAGAGAATTTTACCAACAATATAGGGCTATTACCAGTAATGCCGCCGTGCCAGAGGAGCGACTTATATTAACTTGTTGCAGTGCATCAGAACTTGTTTCCAAAACATTCTATTTCGCGGTTTCTTTCGAATTCATAAGATTTCATACTAGCTTTAGTTTCGCAAGTATTCATGTACATGTAGATCATCAAACGCGCTGCAGTCTGCTGCGTCGTGAGATGACCTAAATAATTGACACGTTTTACCCCTCAAGCCACGCCCTCCACCCCTTGAGGCCACGCCCCTTTGTCCCCCCCCCTACCATGCCGGAGATGAAGATGGCGGACATCGGCGGCCCCAACAACCGCTCAGACGACAAGAAGCCAATCAACAACGGCGACCTCGCGCCCCCCGCCCCCCCTGACGTCACCGTGCGCCAATCAGCGAAGCGCCGCTGCTGTGACGTCACGCGCACGCAGCGCCTCCTATTATCGCTAATAGTCGCCCTCTCCCTCCTGCTGCTAGTCACGCTAGTTGTCCTGGCCGGAGTCCTGCCCCACCACTGCTCCCTGAGCGGCCAACACGGACTCAACGCGTCGCAGGGGTTCGACCCGGCGCTCGCGGCCCTGTCACACACCGCCGCTCCGGACTACTCGCACTTGCGCTGGTCGGCGATCCGTCTGCCGCGCAGCGTCACGCCCTCCCTCTACTCTCTCACGCTGCGCATCGACCTCGTGCACTTCACCTTTAGCGGGTCCGTCGAGATTGAGTTCAGCGTCAACACGGAGACAGACCTGATCGTGCTGCACGCCAGCGGGCTGGAGATAGACCCTCGGAGCGTGTTTCTGGCCCGGGACCCCTCCACGGGGGCGGGGCGAGGGGTGGGGCGAGAGGAGGGGAGGGGTGAGGGGAGAGGGGAGGGGAAAGGGGAGCTGGTGCGCAGTGTGACGGTGTCTCCTGTGCACGATCTCCTGCTGGTCGAGACGGGGGGCGTGCTGGAGGAGGGGGGGCCGTACCGGCTCGTGTTTGAGAACTTCACGGGGTATCTGCAGGATGATCTGAGGGGGCTCTACCGCAGCACGTACAAGGACCTAAACGGGAACACGAGGCAGGCTACTTACTGGGGCTCTCTGAGTATTAGCCTATTGATATTGTAGCTGCGAGTGAGCTTACCGTTTGTCGTTGTAGCCATTGTTGTAGTAAGTCATTTAGTGAGCTATATATAATAACAGTATTTTGGACTCTGTGAAGTATTTATTGGGGCATTATAATATCATAATGCAAGGCTGTAACACTTTGTATTTTATGACTTGCTTGTTGGTGTACGTCAGAAGCGCCTGCATGTTTTTACTGTCGGAGCAAAATTCGTCGCCGAAGAATCAGAAATTCCCAGTTTTAATTGCTTGTAGAAATGCAGTGTGCACATGTGTGTTATCAGGGTCGTTTCAGAGTACTATGGCCTGTAGGCTAAGCTGTAATATCCACTAGTGTGGATGTACTGTAGGATGGTTACTGTAATTGACATCAATGTGAACATCAGATTTAGTTTGAGGCATCAATCCACTGCAATGCCGATGAGTAGTGTGGACGCAACTCCTTTACAGGCAATGATGACACGCTATGGATTAGCCTTCAGCTGTAGCGTTTAGCATTGACATTAGGCTATCACTTTTTAACAAGGCCTGCAACATTATCGTTTTTCGATACTGTGCCAATTACTATTCGGTCGATCAGGCCAGTACAGTCGTGTGCGTTTTCATAGCGAAATGAAGGCTCATGGTTGTGTAGTCTGAACTGATACCACAGCGTAGGCACAAACACGTAGGGTCTCTGTGTCCACACTACAGGGAACGATGGGAGCTACGATAGGCAGCGCTATCGAATTGGCGCTGATCGTAGTAAAATGACAATCGATCGCGACTAATTTGTCCGATCACGAGTTGATCGCGGGTTGATCGCGGGTTGATCGCGGGTTGATCGCTCTGCCGCTACAGTCAGTGTTGCCACTCCTAGTGGTGCTCGAATATATCTAGTGGTTTTTCGATCCGTCTAGTTGCCTCGTTGCCAAATCAATTTTGGCCTAAATCGAGTGTTTGTTTGGCAGCGGTCTATATATTGTGTTGCATGTTAAATTCTCAATGCAGGGTATTTTCTGTTTTAAAGATTTTTTTGGACAATTTATGTGACTTTGAATAATTATTTCGAGAACGAAATTATTTGGACATCATTCTCGGTCAACAAAAAAAACTGAATATTTTAAGCTATTTACCTCCAAAAGCTGGTCTTGTTAGATTCTTTAGGAAATGAGTTCGTTTGTCAGACTTATAATGAAAAAATCCAGAAAAGCCTATTAGTATTTGCGCAACTAGTGGTATCTGATGTTTTTTTACCCGTTTAAAAAATCAAGAGGCTATTCATCTGAATCGAGTGAGAACACTGTTAACGGCTGCCTGCAGCTGCACTAGGCCACAAGATAGGTGGCCTAGTGCGCCGCTGCGACGGTCGCAAATTGTGAGAAACGATTTTGTCGAAAAGCGGCCGCTGCAAATGAGTTTGTTACAATTCTGAGACAACCGTTACTGTTTTGCGGATGACTATGACATCATCGTCAATTTTGGGGAGCAACGTGGTATGATAGGAGAAATCGTGAGGAATTGGAATATTCGTCAGTTTATAATGTCATAATTTATCACGTCAGTCTACATGCATCTCCCAATCAAGTGTCAAACAAGAGAAACTGGAAAACTGTCAAAAACAATGGATGATGACATGCTGCAGGAGCGAACATGTAGCAACATAGTTAGTGATGCGTTATGTCTTTTTCATTCTCGTGCAGAACTCGCGAACAGAGGGGACAGGAAGGGGAGAAAAAAATTACTGTGTCGAAACAAAGGGACCGTCGACTTTCTATGTCAAAGATGCCTTTTAGTCGTACACATCATTCTCAACAGTGCTTATTCACTTTGAGACCGTTCATAAGCAGTGCGTGTTTATATCCAACTGGAGACCAGTATAGATCGTGGCACAAAAACCTTGTCCGTGGTGGAAACGTACTTTCCCAGAGACGGCTATGTCCCTATGTCTGCAATACAGTGTCTCTATGCCTATGATTGATTCCAATCACTGATATTCACACACACACACACTCACGCACGCACGCACGCACGCACGCGCGCGCGCGCACACACACACACCAGGGAAGGCGCTTACTTATGCTACTAGTTAGCTGCCGGTAGCCATGGGCGTAACTTCCTTTGTTGACGATGGTGATTTGTCACCACTACATTTTTAAAAGTACGGTAGTCACCACCACTATTTGAGTCTGACCTGGTATAAGATTAAAAATCGGAACGTGGCAGAAGCTTAAATTTCTCAAATCACTTTGAATCAGTCATATTAATAAGGGCTAGTACCACACTACCATACTATCGCAAGAAAAACATTGATCATGCCATTTATGTGTTATATGTTTTAGGCATTTCAAATACTGTCCTTTAGGGCCTCGCTGTTTCATCACCAACATTATTCAGTTCAAAGTTACACCATTGTTGGTGCAGGTACCTAGCCGCCTCTCAGCTGCAGTCGATCGACGCGAGGAGGGTCTTCCCCTGCTTCGACGAGCCGGACATGAAGGCTCGCTTCGCCGTCAAACTGATCCACGCGCGGCGTGAGTAGAAACACTTGGCGAGCACTATCATCATAGACGTGCCATTACCGCGTGGCTTCGCAAACAAATAGTAGGTTTAATACCTCATTGGTTGCCTGCATTATAGTGAAGAGAAATGATGAAAAAAGCTTCAAAATAGCGCCATCTTGCCAATGTGTTTTAACTAAAATATCCGACTTGGGTTGCTAAGTCGCATTGTCGGAAAGTCGCAAAATGCATTTTAACTAAGATATCCAACTAGGGGTTAAAGTAAAATATTGACAAGATTTTAATGTAAAATCCCCGATGAGTGACGATGATCCCCGATGAGTGACGATGATCCCCGATGAGTGACGATGATCCCCGATGAGTGACGATGATCCCCGATGAGTGACG